>OX101789.1:34342174-34347174 GCA_944452715.1 Ophion slaviceki
GTCTGCACAGGCTGCCCTCCGTATACTCGGGTAGCCTGATCGGTCGCGTGTAAGGGCCGAAACCTGTAGAAAGTTAATAGACAAAGGGATGTCCATTCGTTCAGGGATCGAATAATTAACGAGCTCACCCTGACGATTCTCTTATCCTGGTCGATGATCCCCGATCATTTATTAATCAAGTCGATCTCGAAGAGCAGAAGGTATGTCCGTTCGGTGATCGTGGGCTCGTACATGAGGAAAATTAGGAGAAACTCGCGTGGTCCCTCAATCCAGTTGCCGGTTCAACGAGGGGATGAATCGCGTGTGCGTGCACGTTCGCGGGGCGCTACGCGAAGGATGTCTCATAAATCAGGATGTCCGTACCCCCGAAGGGGCAGTTCGCTTCAGTCGGGCCTGACGGAAAGACGCCGCACGTACGGACGCAATCATTAGCTATAAGTTCGGTCGGTAGCGAACCGGAAATTGTATTTATCACGTTATTAGAAATTCCGAACTGCTCCTGTACTCCGAGTACTTTTTTTTCAAGGATCCGCCAGGAATCCTTCTCAAGAATCTAATTCGTTCTTCTCTCGAGTACATATCGGCGAGCCTTTGTCGTGTGAGGAGAAACTTTGCGAGCCGGATGATATAACGTTTCGTCGGAAGAAATTTCATGCAATTCTATAACCGGATTTGTAAAATTATGTTAAATTATTAATTATAAACACAGACGGAAAAGTACTGCGTACAATTTGGCTCGCAAACGAGTGAACTCGCTGGTTTTTGCCAGTTTCCCTGTGCCCTCGTGCGATGCAGTAAGGCATTGGAAAAGGGTGGGCAAAACTCCGGGAGTGTTTATGAGGAACCGGAAATGGTGAAGTGACAGGTAGGGGTGAAAGTGGAAGCGTTGGGGTCGTAGAAAAATGGCGATACGGAGGAGCACTAAAAATATAGTGGATCGTAGGAGCGCAAAGATCTTTTTTTAATTGCCAAAATAATTTTTGTTCGGCGAATTCACCTCAAAGAAATCCCTTAAGGGGTTAGGCCACAATAACGGGTATAAAGTCATGTGCGAATTTAACATTTTTTTCGTATGAAAAAGGGATTCACTCATAAAATTAATTACACATCTATTTAGTATGAATATCAAGCTGTTAGAAATTTTTTTTTCGATGTACAAAATGGCCGACTACTCGAAACTCCTCGAAACAGCTTTTTTCCAATTGGCGTGACAAATAACTTCAACAATTTTCACCCGATTTACATCAAATTTAAAAGTTATGTTTCTAATTGCATTTCGCAGAGAAGTACGTACGGAATTTCTGACTGATCGAAAACTTTTCATTTTATGAGCAGTTTATGAGCAGTTATAACGAAATTTTTCACTGAGAATTCATTTCTTAAGTTCCAATACCTACAACTTTTGAATAAAACAATATTTTTTTAATTCCGTACGTACTTTTCGAGGTATTCTCATGTAGATTGACGAGAATTTTTATTTTTTGTTCTAGGTAAAAAATTGTGGATGCTAAATGTCACGCCGCGGGGCGCCTAAAAAAAGATAACAAAAGAATATATTAGCAGTCGGCCATTTTTTACATCGAAAAAAAATGTATATTTTTTCTAACAGCTTGATATTCATACTAAATAGATGTGTAATTAATTTTGTGAGTGAATCACTTTTTCATCCGAAAAAAATTGTTAAATTCACACATGATTTTATACCCGTTACTGTGGCCTAACCCCTTAAGGCCTTATATGCCTTCAAAACATGTATCGTTTTCTTGCATCGGCTTAGATGATGTGAAAGAACCTCAAGAATAATATGCTTGATATGTCTAAACATCCCGAAAATGATATGGTTTAAGGGGTTACCCCCACTTGCGATTTTGAGAAAATCGATTTTTTTATTGCATTTTTTTGAAGTATAAGTATCCGGGCCCATACTTCTGTATGGGCCCGGAATAGATGACTCTATGTAAGTTTACAAAAAAAAATATTTTCTTCGTGTAAACTGAAATTGAAACTTTAAACGCGTTTTTCTCAAAATGGCATTTCTGAAGTCGGTGACCAAGATTACTCGAACACTAATGAACCGATCTTCTTGAAATTTTGCAGGCTTATTTAATACATAAAAATGTAGTCTTTAAACGTTCGATTTTTTTTCGAAAAAAATGGCCGTTTTATAGCCAAAAAACGGCCGTTTTTTTTCGTTAAAATCGAACCATTAACTTTGACTGTCCGCCATTTTGTGAAAAATGAATATTTTTTTAAATCCTTCGATTAAAGACTAGTTTATACTTATATTTGACTAAATCCATCCGCATTTTTTTTTTCAGATGATCCACTTCGCCGCAATGTTGGTCACCGCAAACCGTGTATATAAAAACATTATTTCATTGACGGCCATTTGCCACTAAACAATGTAATATTTTTCAATAAAAAAATTACTGAAAGTTCTTCAAGATGTGTTCTTCAAGATGGTATATTGATCGAATAAAAAAGTTTTGTAGTTTTCTTTAAAAAAATTCATGAAAAAGGCCTTTTTTGCGCATAAGTGCGGGTAACGCCTTAAAGAAAGTAGGTTTTTTAACTTTATTCGCGTTTTTTTTAAACCATGTTTTCTAAATCGGGCAGATTCGCAGCTTCATCAATTTGCAACCGAATTACTTTAAATTTCAATTTCAGGTTCTCAGAGAGATTTCATAGCAAACTAGGGCACAGCGGGGTCACTTGATCATGATTTTGTTCTGAGGAGTATAAGCTCCGAGTTAATGAAGTGATAAGTAATGATATCTTTTAGAATAGATAGGTTGTTTATTTGGCTATGTAACACCATAAAAAACTGTAGTAAAAACGTTGCTTACTAGACCAAACTTCCATGAATATCACAAAAGTCAGATGGATAGCCCCCACGAGGCTACTTGAGCCAGTGGGATAATGAAGGTTTTTTCACAAGAGAAACATAAAAACGAAGAAGAAAGGGTCGTTCTGTCTAATTTGTTATCTTTTGCCGCTTTTGGGATACTTTTGCCGTTGATGACTTCTGCGGCACGTTTCATCAGATCTTTGTACACTATATATCGTTCAGTTTTTCGCTCGTACTTTCGAATCCTGAAAAAAATAAATCGTTTTTATAGAAAGATGCATAGGTACTTGGGTTGGGCTTTAAACACCTGATTTCGAATGCAAATCTAATGAGCCATGCTCAAGAGACCCCGCTTGTTTTGGCTCAAATGACCGCTTCCCCACTTTTTCACTAATTGGCCCGAGCCACCCTAAGACTATTAATATTTGATTATTCATGAGGCTGCATTCATGAGGCATCGTTTGAGTGCAACGAAAATAAACATTTCTGAATTCCTTCAATCTCTTTTAGCTGATTTTGCCAACAAAAATCCTTTAAACATTTTTCAAGTTATTTATGTAGCGACCTACAAGATGAAGCCATGTGAAAAAAACTTTTATAATAATGAAAAACGTAAAATAAAATGTAAAAACGAACTTTCGTTGCGTTCCAATGATGCAAACTTCAACACCATGATTATTCTTCATTCTGTCATCGTATTAATACACGATTATAAAATCAAAATACACTTACTAGATTGCCCTAACACCACAAGCATTGGGAGACCAAAAGATACGACGAACTGTTCTTTTTTTACTTTTGGCGCGAAAATAGTAGCAACGTACGTGACACTCAAACCGAAACACCGGCCGGCGACGACGCAACTTATGTAAATTACGGTTTTTACGGACAGATTAAGGCCGTTTTTTTAGTCGATAATGCAACTTTTCTTTATTGCTAGTTCCAAATTTACAAAAATCAATATTTTGTAATACTCGCATGCACTTCGCTGAAAAGTCTCATACAGATTACGAAAAAAAATATATATTTTTTATTCCAGGTGCTCATGTACGTCTGCAGCGAGTCCGACCGTGGAGGGCCTTAACGCGGTCTAGTTTCTCGGCTGTTTTTTTACGGCTTTTTCAATAATTTTTTACGGGCAAAGCATCGAAATAATCAATCTCATTCTCATCTCGAAAAATGGTGTTTCGAGAAAAACGCGTTTAATGTTATTTTGGGTTACATAAATACACAAACATTTTTTAAAAATCTATTTCGAAAATGTATTTATTAAGTGTAACAGTTTTTATATAAACATCTATAATATAAACCCATCAAAAAATTCATGAAAATAGCCTTTCTTTAGCGTCTAAAGTGACAAGACCCCTTAACGCGGTCCTCTAGTTTCTCGGCTGTTTTTTTTACGGCTTTTTCAATAATTTTTTACGGGCAAAGCATGGGAATAATCAATCTCATTGTTTTTGCATAATCTTTATTAACATTTAAATAAGCTTTACAAATGTTTTGAAGTCAAAATATATAATAGAATAAACGTTATAGTGGCCGACAGGAAGACATCAAGTAAAAGAGGTGCTTGACGGTGACCAAGATTGCGGCTGTTCTGCTTATCTGAAATAAAAAAACCAAACGGCTTTTTAATCTTCATATTTAAGACTAGCGATTGAACTAGAGTGAATTCTAAATTAGAAAAATTGACTTTTTTATATACTTTTGAAAATTACATTCTATTTTTTACTCATTTTTTCTTAAGTTTTTCGCTCGTACAAAAAAAACTATCGAAGCAATCATGATAGTCCTAGTTCAATCGCTGGCTTATAACATATTAAAAATGCTGTATAAATTTGAACAAGATCGGTGCAGTAGTTTCTGAAATATCGGGGTCACCGTTTCGAAAAATGGTGTTTCGAGAAAAACGCGTTTGAAAGTATACCTGCTCCGTATACCTGCTCCGTTCCAGGGCCGTAACTTGTGAACCACTTCGAATATCGAGAAATCCTGTGGCACACATTTTCTACACATGTTGTAGATGTGATTTATGAAGAAAAAAAAATCGATTTTTTCGACCCGAGAAACTAGAGGATCGCCTTAAAAAAGGCGTTCTCTTGCTACCAGCCACTGAGCCGCCATTTTGTATTCTTTTGGAAAATAAAAA
>OX101789.1:35031330-35252470 GCA_944452715.1 Ophion slaviceki
TTTGTCGTTACTCTCGTCTCATTTTTCTTCCTTTTCGTTGATTTTTCCTTTTTTCGCATTTTTTTGTTTCGCATTCCAACAAGAATGCTAGAGAATAAGGGCGTGCAACGTGACGCAGACGTACGTACTATATATTCTAACTGGTAAATACCGCTGATATATCGGAGGGAAAAAGGGAGAACCGGGGGCGCACGGTAGACGTTTTTTCGCTGGTTCGCCGCGCGACTCGGAGAATTTTTTCCACCGTGCGCAATTATGCCCTCGAGCTGGAACGCCAACGGTAACGGAGAAAGGGAGAGGGAAAGAGAGAGAGGGGGGGGGAACAGGGAGTATGTACGCCGGTTCGAATCTGGGAGAGCAGGTGTAATTAATAATAAATAATAATTATCAAATAGATGGAAGAGATTCAGGGATATACAGGTTGGCAATTATACATGGGGTGAAAAAAGTAACCGTACACGTTGTCATTTTCAAATGATCCTTCTCAAAAAATTAAATGCTTCATTAAGTTCCTGTGTTCGATAGCTTATCCTAAATATACGTGGTGTCTGTTTACAAATATTTTCGGAAAACACGAACAAAAAAATTAAGCCAAATTAACAACAGTTGCGTGTGCATTTCGCACGAAACTGTTCTTAATTTGGCTTATTGTTTTTTACAAATACAATGTACAAATACTTTTTGTACTCACTGTAAGGTTGCCATATGATCTTTAAGGGCCTGGCGCGGAGATTTTGCAACCGAGGAAAATAGGACATTTAATGATTTTTCCAAGTCGACTTAAAAACAAATATAGCAGCTTTTTGCGAAGAGTAGTAATTGCCAGAAAAATTGAGCATTCGAGATAATAATCAGAATTCCATTTTGAGTGTAGCTGAACGAAGATAACTCAATTTAGAATACGAAACAGACATGAAAAACTTTTTCAATGGAATTACATTCCATTTTTCCACTTTAAGGAGCTTCGAGGCTGAAATCGAAATGCTTGGAGACTTTGAAATTTTTATCACCAAGATATTAATTTAGGATGCAGTAACTGTCCGACGATTAAGCCGCTTCACAACATAGTTTCGTAGATTTTTAATGTTCAGGTTGAACGATCCATTTGGTAATACACATGACACCTCGCAAACACTAGTCATAGGGCTGTGGGGCCTGAAATAATGCTTCGATTTAAATTTAAAAACTGAGCAAGCCGTCAATGTAGTGTTGGAAATGCCGTATCGAAAAATTAAGCGTTTTCCCTACTTCGTTCATTCATAATACCCGAATAAAGATATGCCTTTCTAGCTTGAACGTTTTTTTTTCAGAAATTAATAAAACTTGTGTTCTAGGTCAAATGCAGCAACACCGCGTTAACTGGCTCTGCTGAGGGAGTCCCTTGAGTGAGCATTAAGGAGGTTGGAGCGGTCCAGTTGAGTTAAATGAGGGTTTATGATTTTTTTGTTTCACGACTTTCAAGAAAATGCATACGAGGTACACATTTATTCTGTAGATGATAGTTTTTCATAAAATATATAACTATAGGGCAAAATGATGCAATTTTAATTTTTTTCTACGTAGATAAGAAAAACTTGTGTGTTATTACCAACTTGAAAAAGTATAACATTATCGGTGGTTATTATGAAAGAATTTACAGATATTCCACAAAGTGCAAAGATTTCATGGCACTGAAAATGTAATCAGACTTTTCGGGTAATAAAACACAGGTATATGTAAATAATATGAGTTTGTTTTTAGTAAAAAAAATTGATTTGTTTGGGTTTGTTTTGGATTTGGGTTTGTTTTTATTATGATTGTTATATAATTTGGGTAATATATTAGTAATATAATTTTCAAATTATTAACAAGATTAGAAGTGGGTGGGAAGAGGCCATTTTTCAACCGATAACAGGCATTCAGCATGTGGCAGCTTCCCACTCTACAACAGCACAGTGGCAGTGGAGGAAGCGTTAGTTTCACGTGCCATCCAACCAATTCAGACTCCCATACCCAGCCTACCTCAGAAAACATATACAGTTTTAAAAGCATTTTCAACGTTGACACTGCGTCGGCGTACATTTTATGCAACTCAAAATGAAAATATATGTCATTTATAATCATGCCTATTTATATTTATGTCACGAGATTATTTATTGTTACCTTTAATAAATATTAAGTGTTGCCGAAATACGGCAACTTCGCGGACATTGAGGTTGGCAGCAATGCTCTTCTGTCGCCAGCCACGTTTCGTAATCTTCCATAAAAATTGATGGTTTAATATTGAATAGGATGGGCAAGATGGGTTTTTTTTCTTGATGTTTACAAAGGTTTAGTTTTCGTTAATTCGTCGTTAGAAATGGTTTATCTTGGTTCTAAATTGCGAAAAAAATAACATCACTCGTAGTGTCAATATCTTGCCCATTTAACCGCACGTAAAATTACATATATTAAACTTTTTTTTATCTTTGGTGTTTTGTGGTGAAAAAATTTCAGAAAATTGGAAAAGTTTCACTATAGTCTAGACAATAGGATATATTAAAAAAATTAAATCTTCGATTGTGAATAACGTTCCAACCTCCTCAACTGGCGGGTATTCCAAAATCGGTGGCTGTTTAAAACGTAAGCATTTGAAATTTATAATAAAAAGCATTTATTCGTCCGCTCGATATTTTTAACGTTTTGTCGACTTTGTCGAGTGAAAAAGTCTTTATAAAACGTTGAACGTGAACGTTTTTCACCGTGTCAATAACCTTGGGCCGACGAGGTTTTAGCGATAGTCAGTTGTGCCAATGGCCGAAACGGCTACTATTTCCAAGTCTATCGATTATATTTTCACGAATAAAAATGCCACATATTTACTCTCAATTGCAGAAATTATAACTACTGATATTATTTCTCGGCTCAGGAATATTTTTCTACAATATTATGAGCTAGAAATTGCCCAATGATAATTTATTTTTACGCGAAATTTTATTCGCAAGAAGTTGGCAGCCTGCCGAAAACTCATTGTATTTTCATTCTCACTCTTGCAGCCAAGGAACGGTATCAAAGCACTTTCAGATGCATCTTTAATAATTTTTTTTCTCAACGACAAGATGCATGAAAAAAAAGTTTTTCGTAGTTGTCTTGTATTTTGAATTTAATATCACCAATCTGCTGTACTTAAAAATGCAAATTTTATTTTCTTCCAGATTGGTCAATTTTTTCTGGCCAATGTTAGAAGAAAGGAAGGATATTTTGAATACTGCTGGTAATTTGGAATAGCAGGTTTTCACGGAAACTAGTAGCGCCATCTCGGTTTTATGGCCGTGAAATGTTAAAAGAAGGCGTCGCTTGTTGATATGTTCACACGATTCGTCTGCAAATTTCCTGAGATGGCGACCAGAGCTCGAATTGTGAAGGATTATTTTTAAAAACTTTTGAAGTACGTGTTTAATGAGTTCAAATCGCTAAATCTCCATACGATTATGTTGTTTAACTGTATGTGTACTGTAAAATAGACCATAAACTTTGTATATTGCTTTGATTTCAAAGATTTGTATTTAAATTTATAATTAAAAAAAAACAGAGTTTATGCCCGACTACGTCTCGTTGCTAATTTGGAATAGCCAATCTGACGATAATTTGGAGCAGTTCAAATTACCATCGGTTTTGTAACTGGATGCAAATGTACACTGCCGCTCAAAAGTTTGGATACACCAGTCGATATTTCTTACCGCATCAAAAGTTACATGGCTTCGACAAAAAAAAAGATAACCAAATTTACCGAACGGCGTTTTGAAGGGAACACATTCAGCTTTGTTTTGCTTTTTTGAAATATTTTTTATGATTTTTTCACGGCCCGGTAGGCACTTTTGGACGTGACTGATTTTCGGCTTATTTTTGACCATCGAGAATTGAGTGCATGACTTATGAAAAAACAATGTGTCATGGTTGTTCATGATAAACTTGAACGGGGTAGCAGGAGGTCTACTTTCTTTTTTTTTAAGTTTCGTACGATTTTTTTTCGCAAAGTTATTTCATTTTTGGCTAAAAAAGACAAACTTTGGAAAATGCATCGAAACTGAAGAACTATAGGGGTTAAGAGGAAATGTCAAAGATGTAAAAAGTTGCGTAAGTTTATACTGAATCGCCTGGACCTTTTTCAAAAATTTCCTATGAGATTTTTTTTTACTGTTTTTGCTCGAAAATCTAATGAGTAGGATAACTTAACTCGAAAAGTATGGCGTTTAAAACAGAATATCAGGAGGAGAAACCTTTTAAATGTTGGAGTTTAAATTCGATTATATTTTTTCAGAATTTTTTTCTGAAATTTTTTTGACTGACCTCGGAGAACCGTCCGAACAATTGATTCGCCTATCGCGAAAACTATTGAGTCAGAGACAAAATATCAGGAGGGCAAAACGTTGCAGTGTTTCGTTTTGGGTACGTTAACATTTTTGCAGATTTTTTACAATTTTTCATGAGCACCTACACGGCCTGAAAAAAAAAACATTGTCAGCAAAATGTGAGCGACAGTGTATCTGTAAGATGTAGATGTAGATGTATCACTAAAAATAAAGGAAAAGACAAAAACTACAAAAGAAATAGAGAAGGCAACAAAACAATATGACCAGCTAGGAAAAAGAAAAGATAAAAAGACCAAGAAACGAAGACTTAGTGAAAGCGATGGTGATGACATTGAAAGTTTCGAATTTTCCAACTCTTATAACAGTCACAAGTCAAAGACGTCAGAAAAACTAGAAACTTAATTTGGTAGAAGACTCCCTGCAGTTGATGCAGAGTGTATTTCCTGTAAAGGGAAGCATAGTGGGGGTCGGGTTGAAATTCCGAACTTTGAATGATCAGAACGCTCAAAACTCCGAAAGAATACTACCCCGAAAGATCAAACCTCCGAAAGAATTTTATCCGAAGGACCAAAACTATGAAAATCTGAACGGAGCCAGGTTGAAATTCCGAACTTTGAATGATCAGAACGCTCAAAACTCCGAAAATATACTACCCCAAAAGATCAAAACTCCGAAAGAATTTTACACGAAAGGCTAAAACTCCGATAATCTGAACACCGTCAAAATAATTCGGCTATGGAAGTGTTAAAAGTTTCAAAATTTTTAATAAATCGACGAATTATTTTAAGAATTTTTCTTTATTAACAACTGATTTTACGTCAATTTTGAAATTTGTCTCTACAATATTATACGTTCTACATCATTTACAGTCAACTGTGTAGACTTTTGCTGGCATAATCATGACGACCCTTGTAATTTCGGAATATTAAAATTAGGAATTTCAAACCGTCGGCGCATTCAAAGTTCGGAATTTCAACCCGGCCCTCATGTCAAGATCATGCCAGCGAAAATCTACACAGTTGACTGTAAATTATGTAGAACGTATAACATTTTAAAATTGACGCAAAATCACTTCTTAATGAATAAAAATTCTTGAAATAATTCATCGATTTATCGAAAATTTTGAAATTTTCGAAACTTCCATAGCCGAATTGTTTTGACGGTGTTAAGATTTTCTGAGTTTTGGTCTTTCGTGTAAAATTCTCTCGGAGTTTTGTTCCGAAAAAGTTCGGAATTTTAACCCGGTCCCGTATAGCGCAGACAGTTGGGGGAAGAATGGGTGCAGTATTTTATGTGTGAGATTTGGGTGCACGGTGAATGTGTCAGCTATGAAGGTGGATCCTATGTTAGCGATTTTTCCTAATAACCCATTTATTTAATCGTTAAAGCTGATTAAACACTGATTAAAAACTGATTAAAGCTTATAGAAATAATCATAAATCTTACATTTCCTTCTAAAATAATGGCCTAATAATAATAGCCTCCATAACTAACAAGGAACATCCCTCAGGTGACACCCTGCGATTTGGTTGAAATTTGGATATGCTATAAAGCACCGAAAAGTAAGCGATACGTATTTTTTTTTATCGGCAGAAAAACGGTTTTAATGGGCGAAACGAACCCCCGAAAATAGGGGTGTTTTTCGTTTTTCGTCAATAACGTTATCGTTCTCATCTCCAATGTATAGTGCACAACAAAATAAAAATTGTTGCAATTTGAATTTTTTTAATATCTCGTACCGCTAAAACGTTATCGACGAAAAACGAATAACATCCCCATTTTTGAGGGTGCGTTTCAGCCCTAAAAACCATTTTTCCGCTAATACAAAAAAAATACGTATCGCTTACTTTTCGGTGCTTTATAACATATCCAAATTTCAACAAAATCGAAGGGTGTCACCTGAGGGATGTTCCTTGTAAGTTAAGCACGATGAATATATTTCGGAATACTCCTATTCCAAAGCACTCCATTTCGAAAACGGAATTGTACAATTTTGCGTTCAAACTAAAATTGTACCCAGTATCGATGTTTAGTTATTTTTTGTACCTTCAAGATTGATAGTATATGAATATTGCTTCAATTTCATGAAGCTTTTATTTGTTTACACCTTACAGAAAACAAGTCGCAGGCCTAAAACAAAATGGTATTCCAAATTACCTTCCTCTTCTCTACGGATCACAAAAATACGTTGTATTTTTTTTCAAAGAGGACTTAAGGCGTTACCCCCACTTGTAGCGCAAAAAAGGCCTTTTTCATGAATTTTTTTAAAGAAAACTACATAACTTTTTTAATCGATCAATATACCATCTTAAAGAACACATCTTGAAGAACTTTCAGTAATTTTTTTATTGAAAAATATTACATTGTTTAGTGGCAAATGGCCGTCAATGAAATAATGTTTTTATATACACGGTTTGCGGTGACCAACATTGCGGCGAAGTGGATAATCTAAAAAAAAATGCGGATGGATTTAGTCAAATATAAGTATAAACTAGTCTTTAATCGAAGGATTTTAAAAAATATTCATTTTTCACAAAATGGCGGACAGTCAAAGTTAATGGTTCGATTTTAACGAAAAAAACGGCCGTTTTTTGGCTATAAAACGGCCATTTTTTTTTTTCGAAAAATAAAATCGAACGATTAAAGACTACATTTGTATGTATTAAATAAGCCTGCAAAATTTCAAGAAGATCGGTTCATTAGTGTTCGAGTAATCTTGGTCACCGACTTCAGAAATGCCATTTTGAGAAAAACGCGTTTAAAGTTTCAATTTCAGTTTACACGAAGAAAATATTTTTTTTTGTAAACTTACATAGAGTCATCTATTCCGGGCCCATACAGAAGTATGGGCCCGGATACTTATACTTCAAAAAAATGTAATAAAAAAATCGATTTTTTTTAAATCGCAAGTGGGGGTAACCCCTTAAAAAACCATCGAATATCATATTTTTCTCGGCCACGAAATTTCTGCGCAAGACTCTTGAAAAAAAACATGCCCACCTCATGAACGTCACCCTGTATATTTCGATGGATATTCCGATACGCATTCCGACCTGCTCCCATATACTCTCTGCATATGTATCCCATTCCTCAGAGAGTTATTACTAACGAATTGTTGAACAAATATCAATATTTTTTCCCGCATTCTTGCTTGTTCGTATTTTTTTCCCAATTAATTCGCGCGTTTGATCGAGTGCATACGCGGAGATAGGAATTTCGTGACTCTCGCAGTAATTACTCCGGTCCCGAAATCGTTCGAGCGCACTTGCAGATCGACAGTGGCAAAAAATATAAACGCCCCCGTTCTCATTCCATCTCTAATGTCTCCGCGTATTTTTTTTTTAATCTACGTACTAAATTTATCGCGACGTTCGTGATTCGCTCGACACGTTTTTTCTTTTTTTTTCTACGATCTACGAAAGAATATCCTTACGACGCATTCGCTTTTTCGCGTTTTCGCGCAATTTTATTTTTCCATCTCTCGTATGTATCTTCGTCCCTTGCAGCGATAGCATCAATCCACAAGTCTGAAGTGGACTGGGAGTTTTACGGAAATGAAAGTGAGCTCGAAATGAGACTCACTTGTCTTTACTCCGTCGTTGAATCCCCGGTTTTGAATCACCGTTTATATGCAAGAGAGCGAATACGTACATTGCGGTACACGTATTGCGATAAGTCTCTGGAGCTCGTGCTTTCATACAGGGCGTCTCGTTCGAGACGTCACCATGACTCCAGAATAGCGAAGCGAATAAAAAATTCCGAGACACGTATCGAGTTGATTCAAACGAGAAGTAATGCCAAGATTACTTTTTTTTCTGAATATTTTTTAGGTGATTTTTCATTTTTTTTTCATAAAAAGATACATTTTTACGGCGGAATTTTATTCTACGTGAATAAAACGGGTGATTCGTTTCCGAAAGATTTTTTTATTTGGTATTTATTTTCTTTTTCATTACGAAAGATATTTGAAATTATTGCACTTGCAAATATAAATTGATGCGGCGAATAAATAATTGATAAACAAAAAAGAGAGTCCGCTGATACTTGTGAACAGCGAGGCAAATAAAAACATTTCACACGTATCGAGTTGATTCAAACGAGGAGTAATGGCAAGATAAATTCTTTTTAGTGGACGTTTTTGAGGTTTTTTTTTTCACGAAAAGATTAATTTTTACAGCGGATTTTTGTTCTACGTGAAAAAAACGGGTAATTTGTTTTCGAAGCATTTTTTTATTTGTTCTTTATTTACTTTTTCATTGTGAAAGACGTTTGAAATGATTGCACTTGCAAATATAAATTGAAACGGCGAATAAATAATTGATGAACGAAAAAGAGAGTCTGCTGATACTTGTGAATAGCAAGGCAAATAAAAAATTCCGAGTCACGTATCGAGTTGATTCAAATGAGGAGTAATGGCAAGATAACTTCTTTTTAGTGGACGTTTTGAGGGTGACTTTATTTTTGAAAAAATGAAAAACTAAATTTTTATAGCGAAATTGTGTTTTACGTGAAACAAAAACGGGTAATTGATGTGCGAAACATTTTTTTATTTGGTTTGTATTTTTTTTTTTCGTTACAAAAAATGTTTAAAACGATTGCACTTGGAAATATAAATTGACACGGCGAATAAATGATTGATAAATAAGGGAGTATGCTTATATCGACAATAAACATCACTTTAGTGTCTGCGGTCTATATGGTTGAAATTTGCCTAAAAAATCGTCAGATAATTGTCAATATCAAATGAACTATGCAAAATAAAAAAAATCCTACGTATTTCCATAGACAATGTATTTCTCAAGATATATTCAACATTTCAAGTGAATCGGTTGAAAATTGTCTGAGTTATGTTTCCGGCCAACTACAAAAATGCGGTTTTGAGATAAACGCTGCACAGCCGCCATTTTGAAATTGTTCGCTCCAAAAAAATTATTGTGTACTGTCACTGATATGTATCATAAACACCCTTTTTGTAATCTCGATTTATTTGGTAGTTTTTCTGAAAAAAAAAAATCCCCAAGAAGCCTATTTTTTCGGCCTCTAGAGTGGCCTAACCCCTTAAAAAACGTTTAAAAAATGTTCTAAATTATTTGGCCAAATAATAATACCGCTATAAAAATATATTTCCATTTTTTAAAGTTAACCCTGAAAATACTTTGAAAACAGCCAAATAAAAATTCATCTTGCCATTTTATTCCTCGTTTGAATGTTCTCGATACGTGTCTCGAGGTATTGCAATGTCCGAAGATAAATGGGACCCCCAGTAAATGGAAATGGTGATGTGAGGACCGAGGGCAGTCCTCGTAGACTCAACTTTATCCGAGCTCCAATGTCTTCATAATCGCCTTTCCCCATATCCCTCCTTGCACCGTGTGCATTCTTCCTCCCTTTTGCACTTCAACCTTCATTGTCGCTCGTTCCTTTTGTGCGTTTCGCAATACCACAAAAAGCACAAGGGAAAACGAGAAAGACCCGCAAGGGTGCAGGAGGATTCATCTTGGACTTGTCGCGTTATCTTGCTCCGATCTCTCGCGTGCATCTTCTCTCCTCCCGTTGGTGCCTCGTGACCCTTCCAGTCGCCCTTCCTCTTCTCGTCCCCTTTCGCGACTTCCACACAGGGTTGTGAAATTTGTAATGAAAAAGTAATGAATTATTCATTCCTTTCTTAATGGGTAATGAAAAAATATTTCATTACCGATCACATTACATTCAGTAATGTAAAATTCCAATGTAATGAGTAATTGACCATTACTCATTACACTATATTTTGTAATGTACACAATTTCCGGAACTCATTACATAGGATTTTGTAATGTATAAAATGTCCATTATTCATTACATTATATTTTTTATTGTAAACATTTCCATTACTCATTACATTGGAATTTGTAATGTGAAAAATTTCCATTACTCGTTACATTACATTTTGTAATGTGAAACATATTCATTACAAAATGCAAGGTAATGGGTAATGGAATTTGTTTACATTACAAAGTGAAATGTAATGAGTAATAGGAATTTTTTACATTAGAAAATTTAATGTAATGATTTATGGGTTCTTTTTACATTACAAAATATAAGGTAGTGAGCAATGGAATTTGTTCACATTACTAATGTAAGGTAAAAATCTCCATTGCTCATTACAAGGTAATATGGATTATTATTCGTTTCCCATCGAGTCAGATCGACCCAGTGCAAAAACCGCTGCCCCTAATGGGAAACGAATAATAATCCTCATTACATTGTTATGAGTAATAGAATTTGTTCACATTGCATTGCATTAGTAATGTGAAAACATTCCATTACTCATTACATTGGAATTTGTATTGTGAAACATTTTCATTACAAAATGCAAAGTAATTTATAATGACGAAAAAATTCATTGCACATTACATTGTAATGCGTAATGAACATTTTTTACATTGCAAAGTTCAAGGTAATGGGTAATGGAATTTGATTACATTACAAAGTGTAATGTAATGAGTAATGGGAATTTTTCACATTACAAAATTTAATGTAATGAGTATTGGAATTTTTTTACATTGCAAAATATAAGGTAGTGAGCAATGGAATTTGTTCACATTACTAATGCAAGGTAAAAATCTCCATTATTCATTACAAGGTAATATGGATTATTATTCGTTTCCCATCGTGTCAGAACGACCGAGTGCAAAAACCGCTGCCCCTAATAGGAAACGAATAACAATCCTCATTACATTGTAATGAGTAATGGAATTTTTTACATTGCATTGTATTAGTAATGTGAATACATTCCATTACTCATTACATTACATTTTGTAATGTAAAAAAATGCCATTACCCATTACAATATAATGGGTAATGGAATATTTCACATTACAGAATGTAATGCAATGAGGAATGGAACCTTTTTACATTACAAATTCCAATGTAATGAGCAATGAAAATTTTTTACATTACAAAATCCAATGTAATGAGCAATGGCAATTGTTTGCATTACAAAATGTAATGTAATGAGTAATGGAAATTTGTTACATTACTGAACGTAACGTAATGGGTAATGCAATTTTGTTTCATTACCAAATGTAAAGTAATGAGTAATGAAAACGCTAACGCATTACAAAAAGTAATGCATTATTTGCAACCCTGCTTCCACATACTCTCGTTTCCACCCCTCGCCCTTTTCCGCCCTTGTACACGCGCCTTCCACTCGTGCCCTTCGCATTGCCTTTGGGGATTAGGGCGTGTATGAAGGGCCGCGAAGGGCGGGGAAAAGGGCCGGTCAGCAGGGTGTAGGTACGCATAATCGCGGCAACGCAAAACCACGAGGATCCGCCGGAAGTGAGAGAGAAGGCGAAAAAAGAGGTGGCAAGAAAATACGAAGGAACAAATGAGAATAGGAAGTGCATGATGCGGCGAGGGGGAGAGGAAGGAAGAAAAATAAAACATGGCTGGTGGAAAATCCGGCAAAAAGCAGGGAGAAAAATGCAGACGCTACTTCTAACCGCGAGAGGGAGACGAACTTCCTCCCACGCCATCTCTTCCGACGCCGCTGTGCTCCCTGAGTCTCTGGATAGTCCATCTATCTCTCATCTCGGATGGTTTCGAACCTGCGACAACTCCGAAATGCTCTAGCTCTTTATCTCGCCCTCCCTTGCTCTATCATTCTCATCCTCTCGCCACGCTGACGAGAACAGTTTCCGCGGCGGAAGCGGGAATGAGCCAGGAATTTCCCTTTTCCTCTTCGTCATTCCTGCGGAAGAGATAGAGAGGCTGCGACGTTGATGAGTTTTCTTCAACTCCCGAATGCCCGATGATTTTTTTAGTCACTCGGGACGAGGATGGCGCGACTCTTGGGGGATGCTCTCATCCCCGGTCGAAAAGGCAATGCTGACGGGAACCCGCTAAACTTGTTTGTCCAATGTACTGAGTTGATTCTTTTAGAGCCGATCCCGTTTTTCTCAGCATGATTTTTATATTGATAATTAATGATGGAATTTATGTCGATAATCAATTATATTAGTAACTATCATAGCAATCGTAACTATTAATACTTACCATTGCAATCTTTATCATTGACTGAATTGACGGGCATAGGCTTGGGGTCAAAAAGACAGGTCGATTTTCAATATTTTTTGCTGAAGCGAGTATTCGGATGACGGGCTCGGGATTTTTCACACAAATAAGGGGCCAGTCCACTTTGAAAATTTCAAAAAACCGAAAGCAAGCAAGACTTGAAGAAATCGACGATGACGAGCAATGAGAAGGGATTTTGTACGGTGCAGGAATTGCCAATTGAGTTTAGGTAAGAGTTTTTCATAGTATAAACTTCTAACGCGTTTTTCTCGAAACACCGTTTTCAAAATCTAGCTCCATCGTATCTCTAAAACTTATAAACCGATTCTCTTGAAATTTGAACCACATATTGTAAACATGATTCGCAACAAGATGATCCTCGATGGTTTTAATATTTTGATGTTTACTCTTTTTTTTTGTTGCGAAAAACTGCGGAAAAAACGCGTTTTTAAAAACTTTTTTCGTTTTTCATCTGCCATTTTTTTATTTTTCGATAAAACTTTATATGCGAGGGTCATTTTTCAGCTGGTGGCATACTGAATCTAATGGACTTTGATTTTTTTTGTTTCAGACAAGCCGTTGCTGAGGTGTGATGGAGCTACCTAGCCCACCTATTTTTGAAGCGTTACGTTTTTGTACTTAAAAATGAATGAAAATAGATATATTAAAAAAAAAAGTATTTCAAGACTTTATTTATCAAGCCCAACAACTTTTATATTCATATCTTTTATAAAATCCTCAAAAAAATGGCGAAAATAGACTTTTTTCGTGGTTCCAAAGTGGACTGGCCCCTTAAGACGTAGTCTTGTCAAGTTTAAGGTTTTTTTAGCGAAAAATCTTGATGAGTGGTGAAATGAAAAATGTACCTCCAGTATGATAATAAAAGCTTCGTATGATCGAACACTTCTTCGAAATACCAAAAATTATGGAAATGTCAGGCCGTAGAAAAAAAAGTTCGATTTTTGATCAAGAAAAAATGACTTTATTCATTCGTTATCAAAAAATGGATAAACATATCCAAAAATCATTCGGTCAAAGGATAGAAAAAGATATAAACTATGTTAAAGATATAAACAAACCATCCAAGTCCTCACAAAATCTCATGTTGACATTCAATCCTTTGTTAAATCAATGTCACACCACGGCTACAAACCATTCTATGGTTTTCAGTGCAATTCGTGCAAACTAGATGGCGTTGGGCGAATCAAAATTTGTTCGGAGTTCACTTATCGCGAGATTGATAGATTCGAAACTGCGCAAAGATGGCAAAAATTAAAAAAATATCAAAACGACGAAGGTGTGTAATGTCGCGTGTCTTTGTGCTACAACAAGCAAAACAACTGCTCCAAAGCATTTCATACCTCATAAAAGAATGTTACGACACAATATGAAACATGACTGTCACACTCCCTTTATTGCTTTATAACTAGCCTGCTGATTACATTTTCCAAAAACAAAATAATACCTGCTTTTTCAATTTATTAAAACCTATTATAAAGTCAACTATTTCAAAAATTTTACGTCCTTCAGTCATGAAGGGTCGAAGTGAATCGGACGATATATTTTGCGATGAAACTTTCATCGTTCTACAGGATGTCCCAGACCTGATGGTAGTCCCTGATATGGGGGGTAGGTGGTAAAATTCTGAGTCAATTGACATAAGTGTGTATGAGTCTCAGATCAACCCCTGAATTATTATTAATTTTTAAATGCGGGCCAATCAGGTGCGTCCGATAAGCCAGCGTGTGTAGTGGTGGCTGGCGGAAGTACCGCACCTACCGTGCACCTGATTGGCCCGCCTTTAAAAATAAACAATAATTCAGGGGTCGATCTGAGACCCATGCATACTTATATCAATCGACTCAGAATTTCACTCCCAACCACCCATTTCAGGGACTACCATCTACGACACCCTGTGTACTGAAATTTCGCGTCTTGTTCCTCGAGCTTATAAGCTTAAAATAAAACCGCTTTCAATCTTGCACTGCCAGAAAAAATTCCGATCGGACTCAAAGAAAAAAAAAACTAGTTACTTCTCGACTGGTGCTTCCAATCCGGAGTTTTTCTTTTCAAAATTATAATCCGGCGTTTCTCTTATTACCCGCGGTATATATTATACGCGTTCTTTTCATTTTCGAGTGTGAGGAAAATTCTATGGCGTAAGTAGCCTCGACTAGCTACTAAGTGGCGCAAATATATACACATACATGGATTCAGCTTCTTAGCAAAACCTTCGTATTATAGGTACACGGTATTCGCGCAGGTCTCGAAAGTCTAAACGAGAAAAAGAGCGAGAGAGAGAGAGAGAGAGAGAGAGAGAGAGAGAGAGAGAGAGAGAGAGAGAGCAAGGGATGAAGAGAGCAAGAAAGCGATAGGGTAAGAAATGAAGAAGAAGCAAGCGAGGGAGAGAGAGCAAGCGAAAGGGATGTGAAAGAAGGGTACGGCAGCGCGCCCGGCGCCCGCTCAGCGAACGTGTCAAAGTGGCAGCCGAGTGGCATTCGCGTTGCACACTCCAGAACTCTTAACTCAGTTCCAAGTTCGACTTGAAAAGCTCGAGTTTTGTACCCTCGAGCGGCCATCGTACTTTAGCCTCCGTATATATGGGGAAGGCATTGGGAGTGCGACGAGGGGTGATCCGGAGGGCTCGGGGAGCGGCGGGAGTCTGGCAAGGGATGAATGTAGCTCGAGCTTCTCTCAGTTTTCTCGGCTGACTTCTTGTAAACCTTGGATATCGTGTTTTCTTCGCGTGTTTCCTTCGCTGCCGCACTGTGTCGCCGTCAAGCATCGCGCTTTTACCGTCTCCCATGCACCAACCAAAATCCTCCCTCACACTTATATTCATATGTATATATATATATATATATATATATATATATATATATATATATGTGTGTGTGTGTGTATCTATACACGACCGCAAGCTCGCCGTTTCGGGCGCACTCTTTTCGAATCTCCGTATCAACGGAGGTGCAGACGGGCTTTTTTTTCATTTCCAACGTTCCTCGTCAATCTCTTTCATACTTTGCCACCACTCGTCACTTCGATGGACCCAATTTCGTAATTCGGTGACGAGCTTATTTTCACGGACGTTTGGGACAACGAGGCTCGGCTGGGGGAGGATCGTTTGACGGCGGAAAAAAAAAAGTACAACGTGTCGCGATAGGATGACGTTTCGGTGGAACTTTTGCGAATATCGAATCACTGGGGATTTGACGAACGTGCGGAAAGTTTTGGAGACGAGCTGCAAAACGCTAGCTCGCTTGGGGGCTTTCGCGATATCCGAGTGTCACGATTCCTCGGGAGGAATGTAAACCGTGACTTATAATATGTTAAGGACGGACGGACAGCGTCTTGACTACCCCTTGAGTCGAGATCTCGGGAAATGGAATTTGAGAGACCCGAAGAATGACAGACGCGAGGTATGAAAGCGGATCGACCCTTCTCGACTATCGGTATACATTTTAGCGGAAGCTCTCAGTTCACGGAGTTTTTCGAGCAGCAGTCATTTTGCAAAGTGACTTGTAAACTTTTTAGACTATTTGGGTGGACTGGAATATATTTATTTATATAGAGAATAGTAATTTAATGAATTTTGTAATGGAGTAATTAGTTTCTGATGGAAGTGAACTAGTGTAATAAAATAATTAGCTTTATGAATAAACTAGTAGAGTTTACAGAACCTATATATCAGGACGTTGAATAAGTTGTCGCTGTTTTCCAACAGATGAAGTTACCAAAACTGCGTGCGTGTAGTTGAAGGGGCTATACCAGTGTAACTTTCAAAATATCGATTTTTTTTGTCTTTTTCGACAGTTTGTACTTTAAAGAATATGAGATGAGATTTTTATACTTTCATGAATATGAAATGAGATTTTTTCAAATTTGCTGACATTGTAACTCAAAGAGTTACCATCCGATTGACTTGAAATTTGAACTGAGTACTCCTACGTCATTGTACAGTAAGTACCTTCCAGTTTAACGACATTTTTTCCTTTTTCGGTTAAAGCTACTCAATCGGCCGGAATCATGTCAGCAGTAGAGGAACTTTTTTTTTGGCGCCTCCGAAGGCAGCGCATAAGTCGCTTGGATCTCAATATTTTTCTATTAAAAAATTGTGTTACATAGGTTAAATATAGCCAAATATATTCTCAACTTTCCGAAACATTTTAATTGAGTACTTTTCTTCCAAAAAATTCCCGAAAATCACCCAAATTTTCAACGGCCACACTGGTATAGATCAACTGGTAAATCGTTGATCTAACCATAAGCGAACTTGATAATTCAGTATATGTCATTTCACCGAAGTGTAAACAACTTTTTTTTTCATAGCATGTTAAATTTCGTGCCGAATAAGAGTATTCGCGGGGAATTTTAGTGAACTTCTTTATTTTTAGAAATCTGCAGCCTAAGCACACACAATTCTTATTGTGACTTATGGCGACCATGCTCTGTCGGAAACAACATGCAGAGATTGGTTTAAATACGTTAAAAATAATGATTTTGATGTGTTGAATTGGAGGCATTACTTTATGGAGACTCTTGTCAGACGCTAGCTGAACTTGCAGAATCATTAGGAGTTGATCACACAACAGTTTCGAAACGTTTTAAAGCATTAGGAATGATTTTTTAAAATAAAGCATTAATTTTCACGAAATATACAGTGAGAACGTATTCAACACCTCAATATATATATATATATATATATATATATATATATATATATATATACACACACACATTTAAATCGTTGATCCCATTACAACAAGGGGGAAGACCTCGTGTAGGGGGTCTTCCTCCTGTATCTAACCTTACGATATGACGTTTTATATCTGACAATTTCAACCATAACCTCCTGGTGGAACCATTTTTTGTCAAACGGCGGAGACTTATTTGTACTCCCAGTACATAAAAACTAAACCTTTACTGAAACCGAAAATGTGCCACCGAAATAATACCACCTCCATTAGCATTAACCAATGTGCAATATATATATATATTGGTAATCAAATTAATTTGTTAATAAAAAAATATCGTTATCCATATGTTCGACCTTATTCGGAAAATATTGGTAATTACAAACTGTTTTACATGCAGCTTCTTCAAATAATATCAATAATACGGCAGACAGAACCCCGTCTAATTAACCCTGCCAATGCACACCTTTGTAACGAATCTTAGAGTGCACATGACGTCAATTCGGCTCCAAGCTATTTTCGTCTTCAAATATCTTGGAAACTACGCATCTTTACTAAATAAATACATTATAATATATAAATAAATAAATGAATATATATATATGCGGTCGTTTTTCGTAGTAAATTTATTAAACTTCAAGGCAGCACAGATAGAATTTAGAACAAATCGTCATTAAAAAAAACGTGGCTGCTGTCGAAGCTGCACTCAGAGGGTTGAAAAATCGATTTTCTTTTATTCTTTCAAAACCAATCGTTTCCCAATAATGACAATAATTCTCCTTGAGACTCCTGGCTAAATTCTATTTGGCCGAATCATATCACAATTTCGTTCCAAAGGGTTACAAGAGTGGAGAATGGAGGGATGAAAAAGGGCAAGGGGTAGAAGATACTGTGCAGTGATGGACGGTCAGACACGACGAAATTACCGGTTCCTGGTAGGTACGGAAGCCCACGAAGAAAACAGCATCACGAGAACGTTGACCTTTCGCTTCGCTCCTCGAAATCTCGAACGGTAGAAAAGCGAAAGCGGCCAATAGTATAACAAACACGGAGTATTAGGGCTGGCTGAAAAGAGTCCCCGGAGCACACGAACCCTCCATTAATTTTCGTTCTTACTCCTGTACACTTATTTCATTCAGCCCCGCTGTACCTCCTCTTCTTATTCCCATCTTCTTATTCGTCTTTTTCTTCTTTCTCGTCGCTGCTTTACGCGAAATCTGAATTTAATTATGTCTCTTCACGTAGCTCTCCGTGCACGCTACGCTTTCACGTATTCCGACGTGGCCTATCTCGAGCGGGCATCTGTCCGTCTTGCTGGAAACTCTTCTCCCTCTCTCTCTCTCTCTCTCTCTCTCTCTCTCTCTCTCTCTCTCTCTCTCTCCCCAAGATTTCTCTTTTTTGCTCTTTCTCGTTTTCTGCGACGCTCCTTCTCCCTCTCTCTTTCTCTCGTGTTGATTCGCCCAGGCGAGAAGAGCTTTTTCACCCTCCCCCCACCGCCACCCCCTCCCCGCTCATCCCCTGCTCGCTCGACCCCATCGTCGAGGCAAAAGCCCCTAACTCGCTCTCTTGAACTCGCGCAAGCTCGGCCAACTTATACCCGCGTCGAGCTTGCACCCCGCGCGCTCGCCGCTCCTGCGAAGGTAAAGGTGAAATGCGGGAAGTAGCAGAGTTGCGCACGCGAGGAAAGATATACGAGAGATGAGGTGGCGGAGTTATACATGACGCGAAAGCCGCGGGGCTGAAGTTCCGTCGCATAGCGATAGTTTTTCTTCTCCTTTTCGATCTCTGACGTTTTACCCCTCTGAAATTTCTCTCTCTCTCTCTCTCTCTCTCTCTCTCTCTCTCTCTCTCTCTCTCTCTCTCTCTCTCTCTCTTGCTCTCTTTTTCTGTCACCCACTCGGTGGGTTACTTTTCTCGTGACAAATAGCCCGCTTCTGACGTCTTTGAAAAAAAACTCTACATAAAATACCCTCTTCTTCTCTAAGTTTTATTTCCACTTATTTATATCCCCATATGTACGGGGTATTTTCTGTCGAAACGATTCCTGATGGCGATCCACGTCATTCCGATTTTCTGCTTTATTCTATTCCACAGACCATAGGGAAACACGAATGAGAAAATTTGTAATAACCTTCGGACGAAAAAAAAACGGCTTTGCAATAACGACTGACAAATATGTGTAAATGATGAAAAGATTTTTTAATATATTCATTCATACTTGTATGTATGAATAAATGTTCATGTATAAATTTTTTTTTTTTTTTAGTTCATAAAGCGCCTCCACCTGATGGTAAATGATGAAAAAGATGAAAATGATAAAAAGGTAAATGGTGTAAATGATGAAAAGATTTTTTAATATATTCATTCATACTTGTATGTATGAATAAATGTTCATGTATAAAATTAATTTTATTTATTTCATAAAGCGCCTCCACCTGGGTGAACCTCGTAGTCACCACTCGCTGATCCCATTTGGACTATGCAACTTTTGGGGGAAAAGTTTTCTGCTAAGTAAGTCTGATAGGTTAGAAAATAGTACCGAAACTAGAACTACCGCTTATAGTTGTTGCCTCACCATATATATATATAAATCTTTTCATCATTTACACATATTTGTCAGTCGTTATTGCAAAGCCGATTTCTTTCGTCCGAAGGTTATTACAAATTTTCTCATTCGTGTTTCCCTATGGCCTGTATATATATATATATATATATATATATAACTTTTCCTACAAAAGTTGCATGGTCCAAAGATGATCATTGATTGGTGGCTACGAGGTTCATCCAGCTGTAGGCGCTCTAGAGATTTTAAGGCCATCTCCATTTTTTCCAAACAGGACCACTATTTTTTCTTCGAAATTTTATTAAGGAACTAAAAGTAAGTTCACACACTAAATTTCCCGATGATAAATTAAGATTGCATATAAAAAATCGATCGTCGATTCGACATCGAACATTCTACTCTTCATTGAAGAGAACACGAATTATTATGGAAATCACAAACTTCAAACTGCTTTTCAAAACAGGTTGATGAGATTCTTTGTTGCGAAAAATGCAAGCAAAGCGGTACGGCTTACGTAGATTTTGCTTGGTATTAAACTATTGAATCCTCAATAAGAGCCTGTTCGTTAATACAGGCTGACGTGATTAATAAGACAATACAATCAATCCACATCAGATTGCAAGCCTGCATTGAAAGTGGTGCCCATCGTTTTGAGCACCTTTTATAGGAGTTTGCTGCGTTTTTTCAATCGACTCTAGGCTAAGAACATTGAAATTTATTTATTTTCTTCGATTTTTACTAAATCTCGATCGATTATCTTGAAATGTGGTGTATGAACTTTATATGGTTCGTTGATCAAATTCTGACAACATTAGTCATCCCGTTTGAAAAAATGGAGATGACGTTGAAATCTCCGAAGCCCTCCTTCGAATTATGCAAATTTTGTGGGAAAAGTTTTCTCCTAAGTCTGATCGGTTAGATAATATTTCTACTACTAATAGTTGCTGCCGCACACGGTATTTATATTGTGTATAAAATTCAATTCCGACGTACATGACCTCTCGGACTTTTCCATTCCCATTCCTGTTCCTCTTAGCCACGTACTTCTCACCCCGCTATTTTTAGTTGCTGACCAGGAACATCACTTAAGTGTCCGCCTTCGATTTATTTTAATTTATTTCGATTTATTTCGATTTCGATTTATTACGGCGGAAAACGGTTTTAAGGGAGAAAACCACCCTTCAAAGAAAGGCGTGTCAAGGGGTGATTTTGCAGTTTCACCCGGAAGCTGTCCACCGGTCCGAATGAAACAAAAACCAAAATTCTTCTAATGTCAAGCGATGAAAAATCCACTATAGAATTATCGAAAAAAATAAAATCAACGAATCACACGCCTTTTTTTGAGGGGTGGTTTTCACCCTTAAACCCGTTTTTCGGCGGATTAAAAAAAATACGGGTGTAATAGTTTTCAATGCTTTATCACATACATGAGTTTCAACAAACCGAAGGCGGACGCTTAAGGGGTTAGGCCACAGTAACGGGTATAAAATCATGTGAGAATTTAACAATTTTTTTTTCGTATGAAAAAGTGATTCACTCATAAAATTAATTACACATCTATTTAGTATGAATATCAAGCTGTCAGAAGATATATATATATATTTTTTTTCGATGTACAAAATGGCCGACTACTAATATTTTCTATTGTTATCTTTTTTTAGGCGCTCCGCGGCGTGAAATTTAGCATCCACAATTTTTTACCTAGAACAAAGAAGAAAAATTCTCATCAATCTAAATTTGAAAACCTAGAGAAGTACGTACGGAAATAAAAAATGTTGTTTTATTGAAAAGTTGTAGGTATTTGAATTGATTTTTAGGTATTTGAATGAATTTACAGTGAAAAATTTCGTATAAAACTGCTCATAAAATGAAAAGTTTTCGATTAATCAGAAATTCCGTACGTACTGCTCTGCGAAATGCAATTAGGAACACAACTTTTAAATTTGAAATAAATCGAATGAAAATTGTTGAAGTTATTTGTCACGCCAATTGGAAAAAAGCTGTTTCGAGAAAAACGCGTTTAAGGGGTTACCCCCACTTGCGATTTTGAAAAAAATCGATTTTTTTTATTGCATTTTTTTGAAGTATAAGTATCCGGGCCCATACAGAAGTATGGGCCCGGAATAGATGACTCTATGTAAGTTTACAAAAAAAATATTTTCTTCGTGTAAACTGAAATTTAAACTTTAAACGCGTTTTTCTCAAAATGGCATTTCTGAAGTCGGTGACCAAGATTACTCGAACACTAATGAACCGATCTTCTTGAAATTTTGCAGGCTTATTTAATACATAAAAATGTAGTCTTTAATCGTTCGATTTTTTTTTTTTTTTTCGAAAAAAATGGCCGTTTTATAGACAAAAAACGGCCGTTTTTTTTCGTTAAAATCGAACCATTAACTTTGACTGTCCGCCATTTTGTGAAAGATGAATATTTTTTAAAATCCTTCGATTAAAGACTAGTTTATACTTATATTTGACTAAATCCATCCGCATTTTTTTTTTCAGATGATCCACTTCGCCGCAATGTTGGTCACCGCAAACCGTGTATATAAAAACATTATTTCATTGACGGCCATTTGCCACTAAACAATGTAATATTTTTCAATAAAAAAATTACTGAAAGTTCTTCAAGATGTGTTCTTTAAGATGGTATATTGATCGATTGAAAAAGTTTCGTAGTTTTCTTTAAAACAATTCATGAAAAAGGCCTTTTTTTGCGCTACAAGTGGGGGTAACGCCTTAAAGTTTTAGGAACTCTATGGCCGTGTCAGAGGTGGGCTTACGTTATACGCTCAAAGTCAGTGAAAAAAAATGTTCTTGCTATAAATCGAATAGTAACTTATTCTTATGATGATAAAGCACCTTTGTAGCGAAAAAATCAATTTTTTGAAAATTCTACTGTGGCCTTACCTTTTAAGTGATGTTCCTTGTGAGAGATTCTTCAGGTTGTTTCACATTTGTAGGAGGGCACAGGGAAACTGAGGAAAACCCTTGTCGATACGGGCGGAATTTTATTCTGAGTTTGTGTATACATATCAGTAGCACCATCATATTAATCTTCATTCGTCGTACCTTCCACTCTTTTTCACTCTGCCATAGTCAACTAACTCTCGTACGCTTGCTCTCGCTAATTCCGTCCTTTCGTCGCAACCACACGCCATCTTCGAACTTCCGAACTTCACGTTTTCCACTGTCCGCTCGTGGGTTTACCCGAGAGGGAGGGGGAGAGGGGGGGGGGGGGGGAGACCGGCTCACGCGGCTTCTACGGTAATTAAACTAATTCCAATTAAAAGCGTCGATGACCGTTAATGAATGGTTTCGCCACGTCTTCGCCATACACTCGGCCCGTTCCTCCCGGTCACCCGAGGTTGCATTTTCCCGAATGTGTCACCGTGTCCTCGAGCTTTCTCGAAGCTTGGTCTCGTATGCGGGCAAGCTTCCTGGCGAAATGGAGCGAGCGGCGAAGCTAATTGCAACAGCCCCAGTTGAGTGCACTGCTAAAAAGCGTGCAATAGAAACAAGCACAATGGACGTGATCGATGGATCGATTGGAAAAAGGATCGCGTGTTGAGGGAGACTACGAGTCTAGAGCCCGGAAATAAGGTGAATTTCGGTAATTTTTTTAAAATACCGAGCTTGATAGAATGGAATCTCCGTTTGACGGCTTTCATTCTACATATTTTCGAGTATCTTTACAATTTTTTTAACACGATTTGGTGTAGAAAACGTCACGGAATGGCGGCGCTGAAGCTGGATGAAACGAATTGATTTTTAATTTTTTACTTGGAACAAAAGTTCAAAATAATTTGAGTTCTAGATAAGATTGGGCTCTTATCTAGATTATTATGTTATTATTATATCACTATTATATCTATTATCCAGCAGGGTTGGGCATATTCGAATTTTGTTTAATTCATGAATACTAAAGAAACTTATTCAAAATTCGTTCCGAAAATGAATAATGATTCCAACTGAATTCAGTATTCATTTCAACATAAGCAATAAAACCATCAAATTGAATAATCTGGAAAAATGGGCAATGGAAATGGGGCAAATATAATGTCCTATTTCTACCCCCATTTCCTCAGTTACTAGATACTAAGAGCGCGATTTCCCTTGGGTAAATATAATGTAATCGGACGATAATGTTTCAATAGAATAAACATGTTTTCTATCAATTTTTCCAGATTATTTAATTTCATGATATCCGAATACGGAATGAATACTGTATCCAGAAGAATTCATTATTCATTTTCGGAACGAATACTGAATCGAGGTGGATTCATTATCGAAAAGAAATGAATATCCATCTGACATGTATTCGGTATTATTTTCCTACTCGAATACTAAAAGTATTCGAGTATGCCCATCTCTGTTATCTAGATTATTCTGTTATTGTTATATTATTATTATATCTAATATCTAGATACTTCTATACTATTATATCGTTATTATTCATATAATCTGGATTATTTCATTATTAAGAGGCTATACCAGTGTGACACTATCAAAAAATCGATTTTTTTGCCTTCTTCGATAGTTTATACTTTCAAGAATATCCTATAATTAGCCGTTTTCATGGTAAATATCACTTTATCTTGCAAAAATCGATAGTTCAATCTTTAAACGCGTTTTTCTCGAAATGAGATTTTTCAAATTTGCTGATATTGTAACTCAAAGAGCAATTATCCGATTGACTTGAAATTTGAACGGAGTACTCTTGAATATATTTACTCTACAATGACGTAAGATTTTTTTGATTGGATAAAAACTACCATTTTATAGGCAAGAAATCAGACTTGTTTTCATAACTACGCCATTTTGTTAGATTTTAATATTTTTCGAAAATCCTACTTCATTGTACAGGAAATACCTTCCAGTATGACGACATTTTTTCCTTTCTCGGTTTCAGCTACTCAATCGGCCGGATTCATGTCAACAGTGGAGGAACTTTTTTTGCTCTTGCAAAGGCTGCGAATAAGTCGCTTGGATCTCAATATTTTTCTATCAAAAAATTATGTAATATCGGTCAAATATAGCCAAATATATTCTTAATTTTCCGAAACATTTAATTGAGTACTTTTCTTCCAAAAAATTCCCCAAAATCACCCAAATTTTCAGCGTTTACACTGGTGTTGTCCCTTAAAATATGATTTCCCTATACATTATCTAAATTATTCGATTATTATCAAGATTATTCTATTATTATTATATGTAGATTATCTTATCGCTGTAGACACATTTTCATTGAATTTTTCGTAGCGATATACGAACGATAAAAAAAAATGAATTGTGTTGCTCGGTACTATCGAGGCGCGGATATTTCTCCATTAGTATTGTTTTCTATCAAGCAGTGAAAAATGAAAATTATCTTGTCTACCTGATGCAAATGCAACGCGTAAAAAAATGAATTTCCCTACTCCATAAAACATAACGCGTATCGAAAATAACTTCACCCCAAAATACAAATATATCGTCCAGCAAAATAAATTTCGCCACTTCGTAGTTTGTGTTGAATAGCGACAAGATAAGTTCATCCTTGCAACAGATGCAGCGCGAGTGGCATCTCGATACCGGTAAATCAAAATCGCAATACAAATATACAAATCCGCCACATCGGTATCGAGTAACTTTTGCGAGACCCGATCCAAAAGTAGCAGTACCTATGGACATCTCTGGTGGCTACGAAGCCCCAAAAAGCCACTGACTTCCGGTTTGCGTATATTTCTCACAGCTCTTCGTTTCCCAAATTAATGTGCTCGCATTTTCAACCCAACTCATGATCTCATGCCACGGCATGCATGGCATTTTGTCAAATCCTTAACGTCGTTTCTCGGCTCTTAGTTTCGATTAGTTTTTCGGCTCAGACAACACGGATTACTGCGGTAATTATTCTTGGGGAACGAGGGAGCGTATGTACCGCTCTGCTGAATCTCTCCCGTTCAATTACGAATCCGGTCGCTGCGTTCTTGACACGAAGCGCAGGAGGAGCCAAGGAGAGGGGCGTATTCGGGCGCCAGAAATCTTCTAATGCTCCTGGTGCAAGGAACGTAATGCACATGCGTGTCCGTATATATATACATACATATATATACACACCCCATACATATACGAGGTATTCCACGTGAATCCGGTGGACTTTATCCCTGACCCCCGCCAATTCGATTTATTTTTTTTATCTGATTCCATTGACTGTAAAAGACTCGCCGAATTTTTCAAAATTCTTCGAAACAACCCTTAGTCAAAAAAAAAATGTTCTCGGAAAAAAATGCCCAGATTAAAAAATTTGAAAATAATCCAAAAAATGCGTGATTATATGTAAACATTTTCAAGCTATCACCCGCAGTAGAAGTATGATTTTTTCTGTGCTTTCTGTGTGATTAAAGTGTTAAAAAATTCGAAAAATTCAAGAACCGCTTACTTCGGTCGGGTACTTGAATATTTTGATACCCACAATGAATTTTTTCGACCATTTTTGAATAACCAAATCATAATCAAGGACCTTGAACAGTTGGCAGTCAATTTTTCAGATTTTTTAAAACGTTAATCGCTCAGAAAGCACAGAAAAAATCATACTTCCACTGCGGGTGATACCTTGAAAATTTTTACATATAATCACGCATTTTTGGGAATTTTTTCAGATTTTTAAATCGGGGCGTTTTGTTCGGCGAAATTTTTTTTGACTAAGAATTGTTTCTTATCTTCTTAACCATCTTAACCATCACCAATGGTTGAGATGTTCATTAACCAAAATGGTTAAGATGTTCATCACCATCTTAACCAAAATGGTTAAGATGGCTGACCATTTTAAGATAAATGGAGATAAAATATATTCAAAATAGTTAAGATGGCTGACATGTTTTTTTTTTCAAATGGGATCATGCATTTTTTTCATCAAAACATTTATCAGATCAAAACTAACAACTTTTGTAAGAAACGTTTTTTGATAAGTTCATAACTTTTTGGTTAGAATACCATTTTGTACTATTTTAGCGCTATGCAGAATGTACCACGAGGAAGTAAGGTCTTCAACATCTCTAGTGTAAGTGCGCGTGTGTAAGTTTGTTTGAGTTTATTTCATAACCCAAAGAAATCCAAACAAGGATTGGGTCTCTGCGGCTCGTCCCTTCGGATGAAGAATGGTATTCTAACCTAAAAATTATGAACGTTATCAAAAAACTTTCCCTACAAAAGTTATTAGTTTTGGCGTGATAAATTTTTTAGTTAAAAACATTCACGATCCCATTAAAAAAAATATATCGGCCGTCGTAAAGATGCCATTTTTAATTTGGGACCAGAAAAGATGTTTTTTAACGTTCCCCGTAAACGTTTTATTATACTCAATACTTGATCGGAGCAGTATTTTTCGAGATAAATCAGGTGTAAGTTTAAAATGAGACACCAGGTGTATATATATATAAAATGTACATATACATAGAGGGTGGTCCGAAAAGTAACGTCCAAAAGCAAAACCTGGATGCCCTGGGAAACCTGGATCCGAATCACCCGATGTATGTTCAATGATCTATTTTTCTTTAATTTTACGTTTAGTTTTTAATTAAAAAAAATGCCGACTCTTTCTGTGGCATAGGTTTTAAGTTTTTTCTCTCCTGTGCATGTTCTTTCCTCTTACAAGGCGCATCACTCAATGGTCCGCTTTCGATTTTGTTGAAACTCATATTTGTGATGAATATATGATTGAGCATTGAAAACAACTAAACACGTGACTTTTATGTGTCTGCCGTAAAACGGTTTTAGAGGGGGCAACCACCCCTCAAAGAATGGCGTATCAAGGGGTGATTTTGCAGTACCGTCCACACACGGTTCACCGATCTGAACGAAACCAAAACGAAAATTCTTCTAAAGTGAAGCGATGAAAAGTCCAGTACTGGAGTATTAAAAAAAATAAGGTGTGGCATGCCTATCTGTGAGGGGTAGTTTCCCCCCTTAAAACCGTTTTTGCACCGACAAAAAAAAACACGTGACTGATAGTTTTCAATTGTCACGTATATGATTTTCAACAAAATCGAGGGCACTTGAGTGATGTTCCTTGTTAGACGTTTATAAAAGCCATTGTGATGCATTAAGGGGTTAGGCCACAGTAACGGGTATAAAATCATGTCCGAATCTAACAATTTTTTTTCGTATGAAGAAGTGAATCACTCATAAAATTAATTACACATCTATTTAGTATGAATATCAAGCTGTTAGAAAACAGATTTTTTTTTCGATGTACAAAATAGCTGACTACTCGAAACTTCTCGAAACAGCTTTTTTCAAATTGGCGTGACAAATAACTTCAACAATTTTCACTCGATTTACTTTAAATTTAAAAGTTATGTTCCTAATTGCATTTCGCAGAGAAGTACGTACAAAATTTCTGATTAATCGAAAACTTTTCATTTTGTGAGCAGTTTATGAGCAGTTATAACGAAAATTTTCACTGAAAATTCATTTCTTAAGTTGAAATACCGACAACTTTTGAATAAAACAATATTTTTTAAATTCCGTACGTACTTTTCTAGGTATTCAAATGTAGATTGACGGGAATTTTTGTTTTTTGTTCTAGGTAAAAAATTGTGGATGCTAAACGTCACGCCGCGGAGCGCCTAAAAAATAGATAAACGAAAATATTAGTATTCGGCCATTTTAAACATCGAAAAAAAAAATTCTAACTCGATATTCATACTAAATAGATGTGTAATCAATGTTATGAGTGGATCACTTTTGCGTACGAAATAAAATTGTTAAATTCGTACATGATGCCATACCCGTTACTGTGGCCTAACCCCTTAAGACGCGTATAAGTAATTTTTTATCATCTAAAGCTTATTGACTGATCCTCTCAAACTTATTTTTTACACTCTTGACCAAAACCTAAGGCATTTGCGTCAGTGTTCAGTTGGCCATGTATTCATTGTTCAACGCTCCACTTCTAATGATAACACACGTAAAAAAAATCGCCATGAAAGTAGATACACAAGAGAAAGAAAGAAGAAAAAGATGCGTTTTTTTAAGGAAAGGGTAGGGGTTTCAGCGTGAAAAAAAACACTTTTTTGCGAATTTTTCTCATTTATATGGATAGAGTGAATTTATTTAAACCTTTTGTACATTGTTAAGTGTCATTTCAAGAACATTCCATGAAATTTGCACGCGATAATATCCACAAACAAGCCGGTGACAAAGCTTTTCCAAGAACGCCTTTGGAAAAACACGATTTGCGGTGTTCACTGTATCTCAGCTAGAAATTATCTGAAATCAAGTACCATTAAAATTTAGTCAAAGTATCATCAAATCCTCCCCCCAACGGTTTTTGATAATTTTTTTTTCTTTCTAAATTTTTGATGGTCATGTAAAGTGAAAAGTGCTGTTTTTCACGAAAAAATCCGCCATTTTGGGGGTGAAAAACCCCCTAAATGTAAAAAAAATCTCAAATTAACCGTTGGGGGGAGGTATTTTATATGTAGAAAGTGTATACCAAGTTCGAAATAAATCGGTCACATAGTTTTCAAATAGCAGTGAACACGGACTTTGAAAAAGTGGTTTCGAGAAAAAACGCGACACCGTCTTGTTTGTGGATATTTTCGCGTACAAATTTCACGGAATGTTCATGAAATGGCACTTAACAATGTACAAAAGATTTCAATAAATTTACTCTATCCATATAGGTGAAAAAAATTCGCAAAAAAGTGTTTTTTTTTCACGCGGAAACCCCTACCCTCCGTTTAAGGGGTTAGCCCCACTTGCGATTTTAAAAAAATCGATTTTTTTTATTGCATTTTTGTGAAGTATAAGTATCTGAGAATATGTCCTGAAAATTTCAAGTTGATCCGAACAAAATTGACTGAGATAAACTGAAACTTTACACTTCGTGTAAACTGAAATTGAAACTTTAAACGCGTTTTTCTCAAATGGCATTTCTGCAGTCGGTGACCAAGATTACTCGAACACTAATGAACCGATCTTCTTGAAATTTTGCCGGCTTATTTAATACATAAAAATGTAGTCTTTGATCGTTCGATTTTTTTTTTTCGAAAAAAATGGCCGTTTTATAGCCAAAAACGGCCGTTTTTTTTCGTTAAAATCGAACCATTAGCTTTGACTGTCCGCTATTTTGTGAAAAATGAATATTTTTTAAAATCCTTCGATTAAAGACTAGTTTATACTTATATTTGACTAAATCCATCCGCATTTTTTTTTTTCAGATGATCCACTTCGCCGCAATGTTGGTCACCGCAAACCGTGTATATAAAAACATTATTTCATTGACGGCCATTTGCCACTAAACAATGTAATATTTTTCAATAAAAAAATTACTGAAAGTTCTTCAAGATGTGTTCTTTAAGATGGTATATTGATCGATTAAAAAAGTTTTGTAGTTTTCTTTAAAAAAATTCATGAAAAAGGCCTTTTTTGCGCTACAAGTGGGGGTAACGCCTTAAGTAAAAAAGGTCGTACAGAACGTACAGGTTCTGCTTTTGAACTTCACTTTTGGGACCACCCTGTGTACATACGTAAACACACCCACCCACACATTCACATTCACACGCAATGATCCCCTAGCCAGGCTTACAGCGAAGCTCGCAGCGGGTGGCTGCAACGGAAACTGGAAGCGGGCCAGTGCAAAGCCGGGTGTTGCGTTCTAATTAAACGTACAGGAACGTGTACGTACGTTACGACGTACATGAGATCTCGGAATGGAATCCCAAGATGAGGGGGCAGGGGGGGGGGGGGGAGGTGAGTAGAGCGGAGAGAGAGCAGACAGGAGAGACGGGGGCGCCAGCATCGATTACCCAACCAATTTGCTTACGGATTGGCTCTCCTGTCAGGGTTGCAACGGCGAGCATCCCTCTACTTTCCTACCTCCACCCTCATCCACCCCCTTTTGCACCCACATTGCTTACCCTCGTCTTCACCCCTTCACCCCCCCCCCCCCCCCCCCATATGTGCACACTACCTCGGGGATTCCCCGTGCTCTCTGGCGAGACTACATCTCGCCCTCGAGTCGCCCGATTTCGCGCGCGAATCCGAGCAAACTCGTCGCCGTGTCCCGAGGGCGCTAACGGGAGATTACGTATCAGGTATACACGGGGCTGTCTGATGTGCGCCCCGGCGCTTCTTCCACGTATCTCGGCAAATATTGAACAGTTTGAGAATTTCGACACCGCCGAGGACCCGCGAACGAAATTCGCTGGGTGTGATACGTGGGAGTCTGTATGGGATTTGGAAGAGAGAAAGCGAATGAGAGGAACGGCTGTGACAGAAATAGCCGGAAGTGTAGTTTGGCGGGAAACCAGTTTACGAGTGTTTTTTAAGTGATTTTCGTGATTTTTTTTTTACGAGGAATGAAAGAATAGAATTTATTCAAACTTTGGAAATATTTGGTACATCTTTTCGAACAAATATTTGAATTTTTTCAAAGCATTTCATGTGAAAATATGAGACATGTAATCTGACGTCCATCGAAGGTTGACATTAGACTTTTTCCAGTTTGTGTATGCTCTGGAGGCCACAGTTTTTCATCGGAAAGCAATACGGCTTGAAGATTACTTTGAGAACATGTTTTTCCTCTGTATGAACCTAACTTCACAAAAAATTGAAAATTGCATTTTTTAGAGGTGTTTGAACAAAAGGGTTTTTTGCCATTATTTTATCACTTTTTTTCTATAAAAAATATACTTTGAGCAATGATATTACCCCCAAATTAAGGTTCATGTGGGGCGTTATTATAGAAAGAAACTCACGATCACTTTATAAAATTATAAGTTAAAACTTTTTGAGCTAGAGTGTATACGAGTGGAAAAAATGTCGGTTCGAGAAAAACGCGTTTGAAAACAATTAGCGAAATAAAAAAATTCAAATTCAAGTTCAAGTCAACACTTGGGAACATATTCTTGAATAGTTATACTAACAATTTGTGGAATTAAAAAAAAATCGATTTTATGACTAATATAAACTGATTTCCCTCCTTAAGGCGTTTTATACCGTTAAAATTTTCGAAAACCAATTTTTTAAAATCTTTTTTTCGTAATGTACATGTATTTAAGTACACACACAGAAAATTTCTTGTCAATCCGGCGAATATTCTTGAAGTTACACGCACATTTGAAATGACGTGTCAGAGCATTCGAAAGTACTTTTGAAACTTTAAGGCGTTACCCCCACTTGTAGCGCAAAAAGGCCTTTTTCATGAATTTTTTAAAAGAAAACTACAAAACTTTTTCATCGATCAATATACCATCTTAAAGAACACATCTTGAAGAACTTTCAGTAATTTTTTTATTGAAAAATATTACATTGTTTAGTGGCAAATGGCAGTCAATGAAATAGTGTTTTTATATACACGGTTTGCGGTGACCAACATTGCGGCGAAGTGGATCATCTGAAAAAAAAATGCGGATGGATTTAGTTAAATATAAGTATAAACTAGTCTTTAATGGAAGGATTTTAAAAAATATTCATTTTTCACAAAATGGCGGACAGTCAAAGTCAATGGTTCGATTTTAACGAAAAAAAACGGCCGTTTTTTGGCTATAAACGGCCATTTTTTTTCGAAAAAAAATCGAACGATTAAAGACTACATTTTTATGTATTAAATAAGCCTGCAAAATTTCAAGAAGATCGGTTCATTAGTGTTCGAGTAATCTTGGTCGCCGACTTCAGAAATGCCATTTTGAGAAAAACGCGTTTAAAGTTTCAATTTCAGTTTACACGAAGAAAATATTTTTTTTTATAAACTTACATAGAGTCATCTATTCCGGGCCCATACAGAAGTATGGGCCCGGATACTTATACTTAAAAAAAATGCAATTAAAATAAATCGATTTTTTCAAAATCGCAAGTGGGGGTAACCCCTTAAACCTGTTTTTCTCAAAACTGTGTTTTTAAAGTCGGTGAGCAAGATTTCTCGGTAACGGCTGAACCGATCAGTATCAAATTTTAACACAATCTTTTCATGTATATTTTTTAATCATTAATCGATGGCTTTGTCTCACCTATAAATATATACCATTTTATAAACAATTAAAGGCCTACATTTTTGTCAAAAATTATTATTTTACTTATTCCTTCGATCAATTACAAGATAATCCATTATACCAACGAAATATTTTTGGTTTTTTCATTGTAGATGATCGAGTCCAGAGATATCGTGCTCACCACAAGACGCATTTTTTTAGAGGTGCTCTCGGAGATCAGCTATAGCAGCTTTCGAAATAATTACTTTTACAAATAAAAAATGTTAAAATACAGTTAAAAGTTACCATAATATATGCACAAATTTTTACGTTGATAGACTTAAAGGTCTTCTCAAGAAAAATTCTTGAAAAATCGATCTTTTTGGGCCTGCTGACTGTATATAACCCCTTAAAGGATCAGCCTGAGCTTGGAACCCAAAAACAGGACGACTTTCAATTTTTTTTCTCATGAGGGTATTGGGATGATGAGATCGCGATTTTGCACACAATCGATACATGGTCTTGCCAAATTTAAGTTTTTTTGTTGAAAAATATTGATAACCAATAAAGTTATTATTATTTAAGCAAAGTGCCTCCGTTGCTGCATGCCCGATTGGTGTGGTTGGTTCTGGCAGCTAGGATGGTGTGACACAAAAACAATAAAGAAATGTTCTCTTACAAGGAATACTTAAATGTTCGACTTCAATTTTGTTGAAACTTAGATATGTGATAAAGTATTTAAAACTATTGGACACGTATTTTTGTTTCGGCGGGTAGACCGTTTTAAGAGAGAAGATACCTTTAGGCGAGGACGAAATTTGCTGACTTACATGATTTTTTTTTTTTTACGGAAAGAATTCTTCACCATTTTTTAGACTTACGGTATGTTTTATGACTACTTTTAGCTGTTACATCGTATTTTTATTATTAATTTTTTTTTTAAAAGTATTGTTTTATTGCAAAATATAGCCATTTTTTTTTTAAACTTAATTTTTTTTATTTCATAGCGTACCATTTCATTGATTTTCAACATTTTTCACTTTTTCTTGGCTTATATTGTGCGGATGAGTGTTGATGAAAGAAAAATCTTCGTCGGTTTTTTTTTCAGATTAATCACGCCGACGCTACGTGTCACGCCATCTGACAACATCCGCTGCAACCTGCTTAGAAGACCGTGCCATACCTAAGAAATTTGCAAAGATTAATTTTTTTTATATGCCATGTAACACCCAAAAGTAGTAATAAAATATACCCTGAGTCAAAAAAATTGTGGAGAAATCTTAAGGGACGGAAAAAAAGCAATTTTTCCCTCGCCTAAAAGTGGGGGTGTCATCCCTCGGGGTGTCATCCCTTAAATGAATTATTTTTCAATACTTCTACAGTGGATTTTTAATCGCTTCACATTAAACGAATTTTGGTTTTTGTTTAATTCAGATCGGTGCACTGCTTATGGGTGACTGGAAAACTGGAAATCACCCCTCGGCACGCTTTTCGTTGAGGGTTGGTTCCCCACCATAAAACCATTTTTCGGTCGATACAAAAATTCGTGTCTAATAGTTTTCAATGCTTTATCACATATATGAGTTTCAACAAAATCGAAGGCGGACACCTAAGTGGTGTTCCTTGTTAGTATAATAATAAAATTTATAAATAAACATTATATAATAATTACATGATTGGAGGTAGATAATAGTAATAGAATTATATGATAATAATAATTATATAATCGGAGGTGGTTCTGACAACTAGAGTGATTTAAGATGGAAAATAGAAAAAATGTACATTTAGTATAATAATCAATTTTTCGTATGGCTGCATACGATATTTATGGCCTTAGTAAGTCTGAGAAAAAGAACTTGGAATAAACGTAACATTTTGTGCGAGATTTTCAGTCATTTTTTCAGAGTTACGAAGCCTTTTGTATGGAACTAAGTGTTAAAAAAAGTAATTCCTTTAGAGTGTTGATCCAAATTTTTTAACTTTAATTCACGGACGTAGCGTAAGAGCACCAGCTCCGAACCAGTAGTCGGCCACTTCATATTAAGGCTGGTGCCTGAATTAGAAGGTGCGAAAAAACGTTTTTTTTAATTGCTCAAATCAATAGACACACTATTCAAGAATATATTTACAAAGTCACAGGGACCAATTGTAAATATTTTCGAAGAAAAAAAGCCGAAAGCAGAGAAGGCATGATATTTCGTATTGATATTTTCTCCTATTGAAAACTTTGAAGCGCGTTTTCTCCAGCTTTCATTTTCACAAGTTTTCCAAATTGGCGGGCGTGATAGCAAGAAAGCTAAACGACCTATTGAATCAACCGAAAGTTTGTTTTCTTCGGTATGAAAATCTCTTCTAAGTGAATTTAGAAAGTCGTTGCAAAAGTTTTTATAAATAATGTGTATAGCACGTTGAAGTGTTTTTAACCGTTTTTTTAAACCTGAGAAAAGTTATAATTTCACGATTTTATCAGCTTTTTCTTAATTCACCCAGAAGAAAAATGTGTGAAAATTGAAAATTTTGTTGGTTTTTTTTTGTTTCAGTCAAGAAATACGAGCTGCATCTTTCCCGCCGATTGGGGACTGCAGTGGCAAGACGCTCATGGAATAGGCTGATAAATCTGCAGTCATTTATTGTTATAAAACAATTGTATACATTTTAAATATACATGAAAAGATACCTCAATGTTTACTGGGCTCGCATGTTTTTCCCTGCTAAAAAAAATCCCGAAAAAACGCTTTCTTCGACCTGCTAATTCAGGCTCCCGCCTTAAACTATATCTATATATATTTTGAGCCAATGTTAAAGTATAGGACCGGCTGACTACTGGTTGGGGGTTGGTACTGGTGCTCTTACCCTGTGGAATACTAAAATTATTTTCACCGTAGTTCCACTGGAAAAAAAAAGAACACTGGCAACCTAGGCAACTCCGAAAAAATGACCTTGGAAGAAAAGTTTCCCTCTGAATTTAGTTTTTATCGCCTAGGCAGCATTTTCGCAAAACTTCGATACACCCTTAAAAGAAAAACACCGAAGGAACAAGCACTTTCTGGGATATCCATTATCGCACAACTGGTAAATAAATTGGAGGGATGAAAGAGACAGGAAATGAGGTGGTGGTGTTAGGTTCGGCGTAGATGGGGGTTGATTTTGCTAGCTTCTCACAGTCCCAAGCGGCTAAACTTTATGGAAGTTTTCCTGAGACAGCGCATTCGGCAGACACCTTGTCTCGTGTTTCTCGTTCCGGGGCGTGTGATGTTCCCTACGCAATTACGGTAGCCGGCGTGTGTCTCACGGGCGTTTTCCAGGGCGCGATTTACCCCGGGGAAAATATAGGGGTCACACACGTACACGCGAACTGGGATATTTCGCAGACTGAGCTGGGATTCTTCGTTCGTTCGACGAGGCGGAACATTTTTGTTCGCCGCTGGAGAATGGAGTCCATTGAAAAGGTGAAATTGCTTTTTATTACAAATAGTACCTGGAAGACCAAGCGGATTCTCGGTAAGGGGAGGCTGTGGGCACACTTCTCTTTTTTTTATCTCGCTACGTTATTTCCGAAGATTGCAATACTGCGTGACCGTTATTGAGATTGATGACTTGAGGTCTTAGGCGACAGCAACCGGTATAGAATCATGTGCGAATTTAACAATTTTTGTCGTATGAAAAAGTGGCTCACTCATAAACTTAATTACACATCTATTTAGTATGAATATTAAGGGGTTACCCCCACTTGCGATTTTGAAAAAATCGATTTTTTTATTGCATTTTTTGAAGTGCAATTTGAAGTGCAGTTTTTTTTAATGCCCAGAATAGATGACTCTATGTAAGTTTACAAAAAAAATATTTTCTTCGTGTAAACTGAAATTGAAACTTTAAACGCGTTTTTCTCAAAATGGCATTTCTGAAGTCGGTGACCAAGATTACTCGAATGCTAATGAACCGAACTTCTTGAAATTTTGCAGGCTTATTTAATACATAAAAATGTAGTCTTAAATCGGTCGATTTTTTTTTTCGAAAAAAAATGGCCGTTTTATAGCCAAAAAACGGCCGTTTTTTTCGTTAAAATCGAACCACTAACTTTGACTGTCCGTCATTTTGTGAAAAATGAATATTTTTTAAAATCCTTCGATTAAAGACTAGTTTATACTTATATTTGACTAAATCCATCCGCATTTTTTTTTCAGATGATCCACTTCGCCGCAATGTTGGTCACCGCAAACCGTGTATATAAAAACATTATTTCATTGACGGCCATTTGCCACTAAACAATGTAATATTTTTCAATAAAAAAATTACTGAAAGTTCTTCAAGATGTGTTCTTTAAGATGGTATATTGATCGATTAAAAAAGTTTTGTAGTTTTCTTTAAAAAAATTCATGAAAAAGGCCTTTTTTGCGCTACAAGTGGGGGTAACGCCTTAAGCTGTTAGAAAAAATACATATACATTTTTTTATGTGAAAAATGGCCGTCTACTAATGTTTTCTTTTGTTATCTTTGTTTCTTAGACGCTCCGCGGCGTGATATTGAACATCCACAATTTTTTACCTACAACAAAAAACAAAAATTCTCAATCTAAATTAGAATACCTAGAGAAGTACGTACGGAATTTGAAAAATATTGTTTTATTCAAAAGTTCTAGGTATTTGAATTAAGGTATTCCTTTCACGAAACCAAATATTTTACACTTAACTGATTTTCGTCTATAAAGAAGTAAGAATACATCCCAGTATACTAGTAAAATTTCAAGCCGAGTTACCGAATCTTCAATGAAAAATGACGACCCTAAAAATCGTCTTGTTTATACGGCGGTTTATGGAGATGTCATGCTGGCCACATTTCTATCTAATAATTCATACACTAAATAACTCTAGATGTCTGATATAAACTGCTCACAGGTGTAAAAAAGTCTAAAGATTCCGAAACGACAATAAAAACAGAGGGTCACCGAACGTTTGAAGAAAATATTAATGTTAAAACTTGGAAAAATGTGACTAGCAGAAGAATTTTCGTAGCCGTGACGTTTCAAATAAATGTAAAAATGTCTCAATCTACTAAATTTGAGCGAAATGTTTCATTCTAGTTTATCGTTGTGTACAATAATCCATTGTAACTTTTTTTTATTAAACGCAATTGTAATTTACCGACGATTCAGAAGACCCTGCTTGTGCCCCCACAAAATACGGCACTCCGCGAAAGGAATACCTCAAGAAATGAATTTTCAGTGAAAAATTTCGTTATAACTGCTCATGAACTACTCATAAAATGAAAAGTTTTGGATTAATCAGAAATTCCGTACGTACTTCCCTGCGAAATGCCATTAGGACCATAACTTTTAAATTTGAAGTAAATCGAGTGAAAATTGTTGAAGTCATTTGTCACGCCAGTTGGAAAAAGCTGATTCGAGAAGTTTCGAATATTCGGCCATTTGGCACATCGAAAAAAGAGAATTTCTAATAGCTTGATATTCATACTAAATAGATGTGTAATTAATTTTCGTATGAAAAATTGATTCACTCATAAAATTAATTACACATCTATTTAGTATGAATATCAAGCTGTTGGAGAAAATATATATATTTTTTTCGTTGTACAAAATGGCCTTCGCAAGTAAATAGATATTTTCTATTTTTTCTTCCATAAACGGTGAAAAAAAACACGTTTCTTGTTGTTTTGTCGAAAAATGTCCGCCATCTCGTTATTTTTGCATATGTCAAAAATTGTATGATATGCGCAATAGCCATTAACATACTGAATCTGAAACCGTTTGATTTTTTTTTATTTCGGATGATCCATCTCCGAGATTTCATGAACAGCGCAGACCTACAATTTTTTTAGGACCATTTTGTAACTACCATTTTTGTCTATAAATAGTGACTCAAATGAATACATTTTTAAAATGTATTTCGAAAGTGTATTTATCAAGTGTAACAACTTTTATATCAATATCTATAATATAAACCTATCAAAAAATTCATGAAAATAGCCTTTTTTCAGCGTCTAAAGTGAAAAGACCCTTTACCTCGTCGAGATATTTTTCCAGAATGATCCACACAATGAAATACCTACAGACTTTCTTATCCAGCTACGAATACCGAAAGCCACTCTTATATAATAATAATTCATGAGGCTTCATATTCCTTTGTAACGTTACAGAGGGAATTTGTTACGAGGACGGTTTTTCTTTCAGACCCACAGTGTGTTGGATGCGCGATCGACGTTGGCAGCCCTCCAAGTCAAGCAGCGATATGCTTGTGTTCGCTGCTTGTAGGAGATACCGCTTGGTCGGTGTTGCGCAAGCCCGCAATGGATCGCGTCGACCGGAAGATCATTTTTCGGTGAAGCGGATGTTCCGGCTCGGGACGAATTCCCGTGCAGAAATTTGTTAGGGAGTCCCTAGATCCTACCACGGCCCTTTAGGGATTTGATAAGGACGCCTCACGTATGGAGACCACATTGGAATACAAGTGGATTCCGCGCTATTTCCCGCTTGACGTTGCTTGAGAATTTTTTATTTGCAATTCTCAACTGGAATTTGTTGGATGTCCTAAAAAAATACCCTTTTGTGATCCCGTGGACAAATTCGTTGGGGAAGTTCCAAGATGCACCCACATCTCTACAGGGATTTGTTGCGGACACCGCACATAGAGTCCTCGTTGGGATTCAATTGGATTCTGCACTGTTCCCCGATGAACGCCGTTTGAGAATTCTTACCACGTTCGAATCGAAAACATGTGAAAGGTCACGAGAAAAAACTCGGCTTGTTGAAACATAACCCGCACGCTTCGCGAGCGTGTACAAGTGTATTATGTTAAAGTGCAGTAAAATAAATAACAAACGATAATTAAAGTGTATTTCCAGTGATGTGGTTCAAATCGATTTTGAAGATATACTTTTTGAAGCTTTTTATACTTTTCTAAGATAAGTCTCATACTTTTTAATACCTCTAGGTGATGAAACAATTGCTGATGTTCATGATTTTTTTAAAAGAAATATTTAATCACCATTTTTGAGACTTAGGGCACGTTTTATTACTACTTTTGGTTGTCGCATGGTATTTTTTATTAATCTTTAAAAATGCGGAGGTATGCCAAGGTCTTCTAAACGGGTTGCGGCGGATGATGTCAGACGGCGTGACACATAGCATCGGCGGAGTTAATCTGAAGAAAAAAAACCAACGAAGATTTTTATTTTAACACCCATTCGCAGAATATGAACCAAGAAAAAGTGAGAAATGTTGAAAATCGTGATATGGTACGCTTAGAAACAAAAAGATAAATTTTATATGTTAAAAAACATTTAGGGCTATGTTTTGGACAAGAAACTATACGTCCTGCCGGTTTTGAAAATGCATTTTCGAAGACCCTGCCATACCTTCGCCAGGTTTGAAGGTTAATTAAAAAAAAATTATCATGTAAAAGCCAAAAGTAGTAATAAAACATCTAGCCCAATGGCTTTGGGGAATTGTTATTCGAGGGCTGACCTTTCAGCACGATAAGAGGCAAAAATTACAAAAATGCGAACCTCGTAACATCCCCTTGTAAGTCTCAAAAATGGTGAAGAAATTTTTCCTACAAAAAAAAGACAGCAAATTTGTTCCTCGCCTAAAGGTATGTCCCCCCTTAACATCCGCTCATTGTGTACATCTATATAGGTTTTTTTTAGAAAATTCATCGCCCAGAATGCGATGGGATCTATCAACAATCGTATCGGATTCTCTTCGCTAATGTAGGAATCGATTAGGATTAAAGTTGGATTAGTACATTGGATTCCAATGAAGAATCCCGATTATAATCCAATGTACGAACGTGTCGGTTTACTATACGAATCCAATGCGATAACCCATTGGATCCCTATCAGCAAGTGATGAAAAACATAAGAATCCAATTGGATCTCCATGACAACTTCAGCACGGGATGTAACAGGCCCGTCTCTGTATAGAATTTTCTGCAGTCCTCCCTGGTAAGAGTGTAAACACGATTAGCCGTAAGAGAATAAGACGTTTTTGGTCCGCACGTGAGTGGAATGAGTCCACAGGGATTGAGACACTTCGTAAGAATGGAAAAGGGACCCGCGGGAGGAGATTGTAAATAGAAGCAAAGAGTAAACGATCTCCTTGTTGCAATTAAGTGGACCACTCACCGCGACGCTTTTTAAACCCTTGAATTTTAATCAGGGTAGACTACCCTACCAGTCAATTATTAATGTGAGAGCCAAGTCTCCTTGGCTCTACTAAATTTCTCATAACTCACTGCGCTCGTAATTATCAGGATAATTAGCACCATCAGGACATTACTCCAACGCAATATGAATCCATTTCTTTTGGAAGTTTCCCTAGCCTTTGAATGACCTCTAAACTTCTACGATTCATGTTTCCACCTACACCCCACACTTGTCCACTGCTTCCAGTTCCCTCAAGACCCCCAAACTAGGGTTGAGCGTTCACCCATCCTCGTCCAGCCAACCGTGGGATATCACCATGCCTTCAATACGAAAGGACTGTAATGGAAAATTAGGAGGCTTGAATGATCGCTGAAGACATCGCCTAGAGCGCAAGAAGTTCCAATGATGGGTGGCAGCGCCCGAAGGCATTCTAGTAGTCGTAATAGGTGTCACAATGGCGGCCAGCATTTTCAAATTTTTAGGGTGACACACTCGACGAAACAATAGTCGAACGAGCGGGAGAATGATTCGGGTGCGAGTACCCGAAAGAGAGAGAAAGAGAAATGGATAGGATGGAATAGCCTGGTTTATTACGACGTCGGGACGAGGACCCGTGGAGGGAAGCATCGGCGAGAGGTGTTTTAGGTGACAGTGTCGGTTTACAGTATACCTAGATGCGCGCGCGCGTGTGTGTGCGTCTGTGGATTGGTGTGTGTGTGTGTGTGTGTGTGTGTGCGCGCGTGTGTGTGTGTTTGTGGGTGGGTGTATGTGAGGATGTGTGGGTAGGTGTGTGTGACCGTAGGTGTGTGTGACCGTAGGTGTGTGTGAGGGTGTGTGTATGTGAGGGTGTGTGTGTGTGTGTGTGTGTGTGTGTGTGTGTGTGTGTGTGTGTGTGTGTGTGTGTGTGTGTGTGACGATAGGTGTGTGTGTGTGTGTGTGTTTGTGCGTAGGTGTATGTGAGGGTGTGTGGGGGGGGGGGGGTAGGTGTGTGTGACGATAGGTGTGTGTGTGTGTGTGTGTGTGTGTGTGTGTGCGCGTGTGTGTATGTGTGTGTGTGCGTGTGTGCGTGCGTGCGTGCGTGTGTGTGTGTGTGTGTGTGCGTGTGTGCGTGTGTGCGTGCGTGCGTGCGTGCGTGTGTGCGTGCGTGCGTGCGTGCGTGTGTGTGTGTGTGTGTGTGTGTGTGTGTGTGTGTGTGTGTGTGTGTGTGTGTGTGTGTGTGTGTGTGTGTGTGTGTGTGTGTGTGTGTGTGTGTGTGTGTGTGTGTGTGTGTGTGTGTGTGTGTGTGTGTGTGTGTGTGTGTGTGTGTGTGTGTGTGTGTGTGTGTGACGATAGGTGTGTGTGTGTGTGTGTGTTTGTGGGTAGGTGTATGTCAGGGTGTACGTGTGTGTGTGTGTGTGTTTGTGTCTGTAGGTGTGGGTGAATCTGTGCGTTGAAGAGGGCGCCACGTTCGTACGCCAAGTCCTCGTAGCCTCGGGTTGGGTTTTAACGACGTGCTCGGACACAGTGGCTGCATCTACTCTTCGGGCTGCTGGCAGTGTGTCTAGGGTAGGAAGCCAGCCTAACTCGCTCTCTCCAGCCTCGCTTCCTCGCTCTCACTCCCTCTCCCTTGGCCCCTTCGGGTTCTCCACCCCTAACTTTTTTTTGTTCGCTCTGTGTTCCCTCCTCTCGTAGTCATCAGTCCTCTCGGGCCGGCAAGCGCAACGCTCTCTTTGTTCTTTTCTCATTCATACCTATACTTGTCTTCCCCCCTTTACCACTGGCCTTACATCTACCATTAACGCACTCGAACCTCCTCCTCCCATACCCTGTGCCCTCGTACTTTTATTCTCCCGCCCACCCTCTCTCACCCCCAGTTCTCTATCCTTTTCCCACGTCGCTTCTTCAACCACCCCCTTTAGCCCCCATCCGAATGGAGATTCGGATTCCTCCCTCCAAAACGCCGTCTCCGCGCGTACTCATCAAACTCTCGACGTTTTTTTTTCCATCTGGTATCTATGAAATTATCTATCTCGCTTAGCGTTTCCTCCATCCTTTTTCTTGTTCCATCCCTCTATCGTCCCTCGCACAGTTTCAATTTCTCCACTCATTTCTTTTTGTGGAACTTCTTTTCAGCGCTCTCGTTACGTTTCTTGCGCTTTCTTTTATGCTGGCGCGGAACGACTTGAGAGCACAGAGAAGCGATAGAGAGACGGGAGTGGGATGCAGGGGGGGTGGGGCAGGGGGAAGAGAAAAGGCTGTTAAGGCGTTGCTCTATGTGGCTTACCGGGAAATGAGACTTTTTTGAATTTTTTTTTTTTACGAATTCTCAAAAAGCAATCGCAATCCGGATTGGAGGGTATATTCTACACGTGTTGACGTATCAAAAAAATGTATGTGAAATACAATTCAAAATAGCGGCCCAGGTGTAGCTACACTAAGAGAGTTTTTTAGGCAAAACTTTTATGGAAAAGTACATAGAAGGAAAAAAAAATTGCTAGAGAAGTACATACGATTATTATAAATTATGGTTTTTTCGCCCAATGGCATCATTGTAAATCATTTTGTTTGTTGCTAATACATCGATCTTACAAGAAAAGGTTGCGAGGTCGATCTTTCCGATTTCGATGAAATGTGGCATGCTTGTAGAATGGGTAAAAATAGGCGACACGTATTTTTTTATATCTGCGGAACCCGATGTTTAAGGGGTGAAACGCACCCTCGAGAATAAGGGTGTTTTTCGTCGATAACGTTATTGTTCTCATTTCCAATGCACAGTACACGAAAAAAATAAACATTGCTGCAATTTGAATTTTTTCATACCTCGTACCGTTAAAACGTTACCGACGAAAAACGAAAAAACACCCGAATTTTCGAGGGTGCGTTTCAACCCTTAAAAATCGAGTTCCGCAGATATAGAAAAAATACGTGTCGAATATTTTTGCCCATTTCAAGCATGCCAAATTTAATCGAATTCGGAGCGATCGACCTCGCAACCATTCCTTGTTGGTTTATTTATAAGAACGTGAATTGTTGACTAACCGTAGGTATCGTGTGTACTTCTTTAGAGAATTTATCGAAGAAGCTACAGTTAAAATTTGAAGTCAATCGGATAAAAACGGCTCGAATGATGCGCGCGCTCGATTTTAAAAATGTCGTTCCGACAAAAACGCGTTTAAGGGATGTTTCTACTTTATCAAGCCAAATTTTTCTATTATTTTTACTCTCCTCTATCGGAAAGAGCCAAATGGAAAAGGAAGGTGTACTCCACGGTTCTAGCATAGCAGATTAGGTGTAAGTATGAAACTTTTCATTTTATTCGCACATAAACTTCAGTTCAATGTTAACCGCGTTTTTCTCGAAGGCACGTTTTCCAAGTTTGCGGAAGTTCTCCTACACGCTCTAGATGAGCAATCGTTATGAAATTTGGCAGGCACGTATGCTACAAACGTCTTTATTAATTGAACTAGAATTATCCGAAAATATTCAAACGTTTTTATTCTATGAACAAAAAACTGCACAAACGTTTGGCAAAAAACCAAACTTGCCCTTCGATCAATTCACAATTTTTTTATAGTTCAACTTTCCTTATTGATTCTAGTTCCACTTATGTACAATATTGACATGGTGGCTCTTCCCACTCCCAGTAGCATGTTTTGTCAAACTTCAAAAAATATGAACATATCAATTTCAACATTCTATATTTAATATTTTCCGCATGAAAAATTGGTAAAAAATCGAACATTTTTGGCTCAACAACGTAGAAACTTCCCTTGAAATTTCAAAACTGATTTAGGAGGTATCGTCCACGTGATGGAATTGAAGCTCTCATTTGAATTTACGTCAATGCACGGTGGCATTTTGATAGTAGGTCCTCAGTTGTTAGGTCGTATGTTTTTTGTGCAACGACTGGACTAAACGACTCCAGATTGCTACTTTCACACTCCATATTTTTTCGGGCGTTTCAGAATGCTCGGAAGCGCGACGGAAAATGAACTCTAAAGATTAAAACAAAATAATCGCGTATAATTACACGATTAAACGAACTTACCTAAGTGAAGTTCTATCGTAATTGTAAGAAGCGCCTTCTCCGAAGATCAAATGGTAGTACCCCTTCCACGCCAGTGTTGCCACAACGTTTATAGTGACGAAACAAAACACCCGCGTGCCCCGAGTCCTCTGTCCGCGGCGTCCGTTTCAATTCGTCATTGTTTTTAAAGTGCTACCGTATCAATTTGGGCTATCGCATGATAGTAAGGGAATATCCAAGGGTGGGACCTGATCTTCGGAGAAGGCGCTTCTTACAATTACGATAGAACTTCACTTAGGTAAGTTCGTTTAATCGTGTAATTGTATTCCGCGCCTTCTCCTCAGATCAAATGGTAGATGTTTATAGTAGATACGGTAGATTTATTATGATAAACTGTGCTTATTACATGTTATTATTATTTTCAAAATTAAACTCGGCTTATCACTTACAGTTTAAAATTGCTTTGGCGAAACTATCTCGCTCTGCTCCTATTTCTCTATCGTAAAATCTTGCGAAGGTTTTTGACCCCGCCGTCCATCCTGCAGTTTTTCTAATCGTGTCTATACTAACTCCGCTTCTCTTTGCAGCTGAAGTTGACGCGTGCCTTGTACTGTAGGCCGAAAAAATAGACATGTCTATTCCACTTTTTTGCAGCGTATTCTTAATCCATCGACTTAAAGTCTGTGATGAAACTGCCTTGTGAGGTTTTTTCCAAGAGATGAACAAGGCGTTTTCCTCTTTCCGAATGTTTTCCGTCTTTTTGATATATTGTTCTACTGCTGAAGCAACACAGACCGCTGGATTGTCTTTAAAAATTGGCAATATTAACGTTGGCTGTATATGATTGTGTTTTGAAGTTTTTAATCGCGCTGGAATCTTTATTTCAATTCTTTCGCCAATTTCCTTGCAATTTCTTCTATCAATTGCTGCCAGCGTTTGTATCCTGTGACCTGTAGCGAGCGCCAAAAGCGTGACAGTTTTTTGCGAAAGTATTTCTAACGACATATTTTCGTATGGAAACCATTTTCCTACGAATTCTAATACGATTTTCGGATCCCAAATTCTGTCGTATTTTGGCTCCGCTGGGCGTAATTTGGATACGCCTTTACAGAACCGTTTTATCAATGGATTTATGCCGATCTCTGGTCCCAGTATTAATGCGATGGCTGACCGCGCTGAATTTATGGATCCATATGCAGCCCCATTTGCAAATTCGTTTGTTAAAAATTTTAAAACATCCACAATCTGCGCTTCGAAGACTCGCGTGTTTGACCGGTGACAAAACGCCCACCATTTTTTGAGTGTTCCTTCATATTGACGAAGCGACGAGTCACTCAGAGAGACCAACGCTACTTTGATTGATTCTTCCGGCATCCCTTTCTTTAGATACGCCTGCCGGATGATATCCCTGCTACCAGGGAAAGTTGCGCCCACAGGGGATGTGGCGTCCTGTTGGAAAATTGCAACAATTTTTTGTTAGGCTTCAAAGTAATCGATTTCGATTCAAACATTTCCATACATCGCGGATACCATGGCTGAGAAGGCCAGTTAGGTACCACTAAAATGCCTCTAGCTTTTTCGCTATCGATCTTCTTTATCACTCTTGAAATAATCGCAAAAGGCGGGAACGCATAGAAAAATGTTCTGCTCCAATCAACGGTAAAGGCGTTAATAGCTCGCGCATTTGGGTCTCTTTTCCACGAAACATACTCTTTACATTTTGTGTTGATTCTACTTGCGAATAAGTCGATATCTGGTATACCAAATGTATGAGAGATCTCCTTAAAGGCTGCTTTTGATATCTCGAATTCAGTCTCTGGTTCGAGTCTTCTCGATTCGTAATCCGCGATGGTATTTTCTTCTGACTTTATATATGACGCAAACACCCAGAGATTTCTTTTCTCACACCATTGCCATATCTCTTTTGCTATTTTACTTAATTTTTCGATTTGCGTTCCCCCCATATGATTAATATAAGCAATCGCTGTGGTGTTGTCTATCCTTAAAAGGATGTCGCAATTTGCCATGTGTTCCGCGAAGCACTTTAAGCCGAAAAACGCAGCTAATAGCTCGAGATAATTGATATGCTCTTTCTTTTCCGTCTCACTCCAAACCCCGTGCGCTCTTGCGTTCTCTACACACGCTCCCCAACCTTTTAAGGAAGCGTCAGAACAAATCTCCATGCAAAATTTTTTGCCTGTGATTGAATCGCAAGCCGTCATCACATTTGAGTTCCACCACCAAAAATCTTCTCGGGTGTTCAGTGATAATACCATTTCGGCTTCGAAATTTCCGTAATTATCTCTTAGAGCATAATATTCTTCTCGTTCAAGATCTTTTAGATATACGCGACCATATTTCACCGCCTGACAATAAGAGCTGAGTTTTCCAATCATTGACGCAAATTCACGTATCTTACACTTTTGTAGCTTTTTGAATTTTTTGATTAATCGCATAACTGTTAATTTTTTCTCCATTGGTAACTCAATCTTCATCTCTCTTAATTTCAAAATGAAGCCCAAATATTTACACTCCCTCATTGGAGTTAGTTGACTCTTTTCTTGATTTATAATGAACCCCAAACTTTCTAATAATTCGCGTGTTTGCAGAACATTATCTGCACAATCGTCTTTATCTCTTCCGACAAGCCAGATATCGTCTAGATAAATTACTGACGTATATCCACGTTGCCTCAATTGCGAAATTACGGGTTTCATTATTTTTGTGAAAACGTAAGGCGCCGTGTTTAGCCCAAAAGGTAAACACGTGAACTCAAACAGCTGTCCTTCGAATCGGAAGCGTAAGTATTTCCTGTGCGTTTCATTTATTGATATCAAATAATATGCATCTTTTAAATCTATTGTCGCCATGAAGCAATCCTTATGCATCAGATCCTTTACTGTGCGTATATCTTCGAATTTGAAGTGCACTTTTTCAATGAATTGATTGAGCTTTTTCAAATTTAAGATCAGACGACAAGAGCCATTTGGCTTTGGCATTAAAAATATATTCGAGATAAACTGTCCTGTTGTTTCCTGACATTTGCGAATTGCTCCATTTTCCAACAATTTTTTGATCTTGTCATAGATTCGTTTTTTTTCGGTGTCCGACCAAACCTGCTCTTTTGGTGATATTTCTTGCACAACTTTTGCAGTAAATGGTATCTTGTACCCGTTTACCCATTGAATAATCACCTCTGTACCCTCGACATTTTTCCAGGCCGACAAAAATTTTCTCAATCTACCTGCCGGAGTATTCACCGAGTTTTCTACTTGCGGTAGTGCGATCGACCTTTCGCTGATGTCTTCCGAATACTCTTCCTCTCGACATTTGGGTTCGGTTTGTAATATTGCCCTGGTTGTTTGTATTGCCCGCTCATCGTCGCTCCACGACCCCGTGTTGTCTGCCGGGGCGGGCCCTTCCAGTTTTTTGCCTGCTGGGAGGAAGTGGAAGCTTTTTCTGCTGGTTTTAACTCCTTCGACGAGCGTTCCAGCAATTTTGCTGTCTTGAGTGTCTCTTCGAGCTCCTTGCCGAACAGCCATTCATCCATAATCGTCGCGTTCAGCGTATCTTTCATGGCGGCGTTAAGATGTGCGAGAATTATCAAGCGTCTTGTCGTAGATTCTTGACGCTGTAGGTGTACGAGAATTCTCGAAACATCGCTCAAGGTTGTCAGCAACAACATATTGTCCGGACTAACCCCTTTTAGAAGGTTAGACACAATAGGGCCCAAGGCCGCGAGACACAGCGATACGTCTTTCTGTTTCTCCACCATTCGCTTGTCTCTTGTAATAATCGGCTCCAGAAGAGATGCTTTCACCTCCGGATTTAACTTCGGAGGATCCATTATTGAGCAATTCTCCGGAACTGGATATTTTTTGAAAATATTTTCCCGTTCCTCTTTCGGAAGGCCCTCTTTCAGGATGCCTTTCCATCTGACCAAAATGTCGTTATCTATCGCTGGGCCGAGTTTTTTCTCCGCGTCTAGACATTTGCCTATCGCCTCCAGCAATTTCTCGTCGAGTATTGGCTCTGTAGTAGTAGCTTGTACCTCTGCTATCGAGCTATTCGGCTTGTCAGCCATATCGGGCTGCGGCGATGCTACTCGTGTTGATAATGGGAGAATTTTGTCTAACTCCTTTTCATGAGTCTGCTCGCCTTGAACTTCTTGTCTCACTTTACTTTGAGACGGCAATAATTGGTCCAGCGATATCAGCGGCGGCCTTTGGTGATGGTTCTCCGACCCTTCTGATTCCTCGGAGGTAGACTCATCACCTATAGATATGTATACATACCTGATTGAGCCTCTATAGGAATCTACTTTTTTTTTTTAAAGCTCAATATATATATTTATATATATTGAGTTGGCTCGCTGCTATTATGCTTGATTATTTTGAACCTTGTTCTGTAAGCCATTTCCCAGATCTTGTCTGTTCTATGTTCAGAATTTTATTCTGTAAGTTATATAGCAGATCTTGTCCGCATTAACATCAGAAACTTGTTCTGCATATAACTCTCATGTGACGCCGTACTTCGGTGCTGTCTGTGAACAGAAGTGAGGTTATACTTACGTCTTTTTTCCAACCGACGAATCGTCTTTCTTTGTTTCTTCGATTCTTTTTTCAGTCGTTTAATTTCCTTTAATATTTTATCCTCGTCCTTCTCCGCACGTTTCCGCTTGTGTCCCATGCTTATTTTTATTTATTTATTTATTTTTTTTTAAATTAAGCCCAGTTTATTTTCCACGATGTGGCTTCTTTGGCACAAAGAAAAGGAATGACGAATTGAAACGGACGCCGCGGACAGAGGACTCGAGGCACGCGGGTGTTTTGTTTCGTCACTATAAACGTTGTGGCAACACTGGCGTGGAAGGGGTACTACCATTTGATCTTCGGAGAAGGCGCGGAATACAATTCCTTTTGTATGTCATTCTCGTGATGTTTATACATAATTGAAGCCGATTGAAAAAAAAATCATTTTTTTTTCATTCAGACGTAACGCCTCAAGGGGTTAAGGTCATTCAAAAAGTTCAAAAAATCGATTTTTTTTATTTTAAATTTCGAGAGTGCAACATCTTGAAAGTGTTCTCTGTAAATTTCATGAAGATCCGACTGCGATTTATGGAGATATACGATTTCAAGTGATGCGGTCTCGAGCACGTATAAAAGCGGCAGACGGCGCTCGACGCCGAAACGTATTGTAAGGGTCATTCGGCCTACCTAAGGTGAATCTACTGTTATATACTTAGATAGACATACATGTTTATCTAAGTACATTGTTGTACTCTATGCGTGTGTTAAAGTTTTGACTATGTAAGTAGAAGAAAAACATTTTTATCTGCATGTAAAATCTACTTAAAACTTAATCCCATTTTTCTCAAAATAACGTTTTTGAGGCGGTATACAAGATATCTCGAGAACTGCTTATCCGATTGATTTTAAATTTTGATCACTTGTTTCAGATACAATAATCTCACAGGTGGACGAAAGATTTTTCAATGCGATAAATATGTTTTCTCATAACCGAAAAATGAGCGACTCTTTTTAGCGAAAAAAAATGTTGCACATTCGCCTTTTTCCATAAAATCAAAATTAGCCCTTCGTCCACCCGGATTTGCAAAAAAAAAGTTTGCCCATCTGCCATTTTGTATAAAATCAAAATAACCCTTCGTCCACCCGGAATTCAACCCCGCCCCATTCAATTTTTTTTTTATTACAGACCATGCACTCTTGAGCAGTTGTGTACACCGCAAAACGCTTTTTTTTCGACATCTCGGAGATCGCTTATGACTCGGCTGCAAACAAATATTTTGTCATGCAAAAATTATTGAAACTTCATCAAACATGTATTCCTTTATTGAAAAATAGTGGCATGAAAATAAATAAATCAGCTGTAAAAAATCATAAAAAGGCGTTTTTTGGCCTCCAAATTGACCGTAACCCCTTAAAGCTTCGCACGCACGACTCGTTCGCCTTGTTCGCCAGCATAGAGAAATTCGCTCGTGTGATTCAGTGCCAGAATCTCGGAACGAGCCTGCGAATCGTCCTCGGGTACATAGTTTGTGTCACGGTCTTGTATGTGTCTGTGTCTCGTTGCGTGTGCTCGATGAACCGGGACCTCGTACAATATCGTGTATAAACCTTCAGGATCCTCGGAAAAACCGGGATAAGAATGATCATCCTCTCTCTCTCTCTCTCTCTCTCTCTCTCTCTCTCTCTCTCTCTCTCTCTCTCTCTCTCTCTCTCTCTCTCTCACACACACACACACACACACACTTATTTTCTCCTTTTACCCTTCGTGTTCACGTTACCATTTCGTGTCCTGCAACAACATAAATACATTTCCACTCGAGAGAGCTTTCTCTCCTTCCGCGTCTCCGGGATATCCGGCACGCACGGTGCATTCGATATCTCCCGGGGCCAAAGGGATGGAAGTGCCTCGGTCTTGGGAAAACCAGCGCGGGATTGTCGAAGAGACAGAGAAAGGGGCTGGGGGCAAATTAGAGTAAAAATATCTCAAAGATGTCATACGCTGTCGAAGGAGTAAAGGAGAATGAGAGGCTGCGTGGAACAAACGATCCTGAAATACACGGCAAGCGTCCATTTGTTTTTATGCACTGCTATTAAGGAAACCACCCGGGTGTAATACCTTAAACTCAAGGAGGTCTGTACCCCTGCGACAAATACAAAAAGGAAAAAAGAGGTATCCACGACCGTATAATCATTCTCAGATCACTGTAAGAAAAAAATATTTCAATATTCATAGCATACAATACAAAATACATAATGTTTTTTTTATATTTTACAACATGACAACATTCGCTATTGTCAAAAATGTTAAGGCCTTATATAGGTTAGGAGGGGAAAAAACGCTGTTATCTTTTATTGGCTCAAATTATGTAAAAACATTCAAAGAATGATGTCATCTGGAGAAAAATGGAAACAAACTGTGATTTTCATAATTTTTTTTTTAAAGAACGATTTTTTCACCCTTTTTTGAGGTTTAAGCCATGTTTCATTACTACTTTTGGCTGTTACGTGGTATTTAAAACAAATTAATTTTCACACATGACGGATGAATCGCACGATCTTCTAAACGGGTTGCGGTGGATGTTGTCAGACGGTATGACAGGTAGCGTCGGCGGGATTAATCTGAAATAAACAACCAAGTTTTCTCTTTCGATAATACTCATACGCGGAATATGAGTAAAGAAAAAGTGAGAAATTTTGAAAATCGTTTAAATGGTACGCTTTGAAACAAAAAGATTGAATTTTCCGAAAAAAATTGTCCCATTTTGCAATGAAAAAATACGTTTTCTTAAAATTTTCACGAACCTTCAGGGTCATGTTTTAGATCATGAGGCTAGAACGATTTATACAAAATTTCATCAGAACCGGTCGATTAGTTTTTCAGCTGTACGTCACGCCAGTTTTGAAGATGCAGTTTACGAGACCTCGGCCATTTTTGAAGATTAACAGAAAAAATACCATGTAACAGCCAAAAGTAGTAATAAAACATACCCTAAGTCTCAAAGATGGTGAAGAAATTTTTCCTTAAAAAAAATCATAAAAATCAGCAAATGTATTCCTCGCTTGAAGGTATCTCCCCCCTTAAATTCAAACTGTAGATTCTTAGATAGATTTTCTATCTTTACGGTTTTTACAAAGCAATGGAGACATTATTTTTAGCCGAAAATGCGACTTTATGTTAAAATCGTCTCAAATTTACAAAAGTCAGTATTTTTTCATGACCGTGTGTACCTCGCTAGCGAAACCCATGTAGATTACAAAAAAAATGTATATATATTTTTGATTCTCGGTGCTCATGGGCGTCTCCAGCGAATTTGCCCTTGGAGGGCCTGAAAATGGTGTTCTCTTTCTACCGACCACTCGGCCGATATTCCGAATTTTTCGGAAAATAAAAAATTGATTGGAGTACCTGCAGATGTGTAAAATAAGCCCTTCCAACCTCATTTTTATTGCTTGATCAGTATTGAAAAAAAATCCAAAAAAAATCTTGCTCTTCGACCACCCAAAGGTGGATAAGGACTTAAGGCGGGCAAGCACTTTAGATGCTTAAAAAAATCAATTTTTTATAATTTCATAAATCGTTAGCAAATTTCGAAACGATATTCGGATTCCTTCTAACGGTATGTATATAAATGATGAAGACTCTGCGCTTGACTTCGAAGCGCTCGACTCCCAAGCGCTCGACTTAACTTACTTTTTCTCAGAGTGTATATACTCGAGAATATTTGAAAAAAAATTAAGTTAAAATATTGAAAAGTGACCAAATGACAGACGATTTAGTGAGAACAGGTAGCGCACCGAGTCACATATACTAAAACATTCAATCGCGTTATTCTCGAAACGACATTTTTTCAATTTGCAGGAGTTATAACTAAAAAAATAATTGATAAATCATCTTCGAATTTGGAACACGTTTACATGATATAATTTATTAAAACATAAACCTAAAGTTGGAAAGATCAGATTGTTTAAAACATATTTACTGTTGCAAAGTGCCGGGAAAAAATGCTAAAAATCGATCATTTGTGTTCAAACACGTTCCAACATTCGATTCTCAATTTTTTTTTTCAAAATCAAGGTTCATGTTTTTAAAAAACATCTCAAGAATATATAAAAAATTTTTTGAACTATTTCAGATGCGAATTGCGAGCTGCACTATTCTCGCGAATCGACAGAGACGATGAGGACACGCCAAGGGACACAGCGGATTACACCTCAATTAATGCATGGAATAACTTGAAAAAACTACCAGAGATGTATTACAATAATAAAAGTATCAAATACAAGTATCAATACAAAAAAGTATCAAAAGGCAGCAAGTACGCGTCCGCGTCAATTTCGCCCGGAATAAAAATAAATTTAATTCGGGCACGCGAAAGAGCTTCGCTTCCAGCGGAGGAGCATATACTCGAGGGAGTTTCCACGAGGAACAGTGCGCGGTTCATTATACCCATCGAGAAAACGAAAGAAGAAAATGATCACGAGGGAAGACAGAGTTGGAGAAACTCGGATTAACTTTACGGTCCCGAAAGCATTGTACGTAATTGAACCTTCTCCTATATCTTCATCGACGATGACGCTGGAGAAATCCAGAAATTGAAGTGAGACCGATAGTCATAGGGAGTAGCGCGAGAGAGAGAGAGAGAGAGAGAGAGAGAGAGAGAGAGAGATCGATTCTGGCGATCGATCATTTCGTCTCGATTCATCCTTGTCCAAACATTCCTCCTTTTATCGCATCAGGCTTCATTCTCACTCCCAATTCTCGCCTGCATCTTTCCTTCATTCTTGCTCCTTCAACTCCATCGTTTTATCGTCCCCCTACATCCAAAATTTCAAGTGAGATCTTCGATACCGTACATCAACGCGGATGTTTTACAAAAAGACGTAAGCAAAAGGACTTGACTCGCGAAGTTATGAGGTTCACGCCTTTACGTTTCCTGGCAATTCATGTAACGGCTAGCACACGTACAAACGCGAACCCCCACACGAGGAAAGAGGGAATTCCGCTTTGGGGTTGGGTAACGTTCACATCCGGAAGTAAAGAGGCTCTCGGCGTTCGATCCTCGTTTCGCTTCTCTCCACCCTCTTCCCGGCATCTCTTCACTGTATATAATCCCGAGTACATATATCGAGCCGTGAAAGGCGCGCGTTTTTCGACAGCAAGCGAATGTGATGAGCTTATCGTTTATTATAGATGGAGCCGGTGCAGGTTTCGCGAGCGTAGTACACAATTTTATCGATAGAGGATATGAAAACAAAACACGCTTTCGGTATCAGGATAATCCGTATACCCAAGCAACGATATTTCTTAGGAACGTAAATATAAATTGTTACGAGTTGCCAAATACTTTCACCGGAGAACGAAACTCTGCTGGAATATTCCTTGAGGGTGAATCGTGCTCGCCGATATGTCGACGGTGAACTTTGAGGGATGTTTGGGTTTGTTCTGTAATTGATATCGGTGACAGTGGGAGAAAAAATTTCCAGTGTCCTTTCGTGTACCCTTTTAGGCTGTTACGATCCCATCCCTGTCATTTTTATCATACAATTGTTGTTTCGCCATTTCCGGTGTATGAGATCCCGTCTAGGGTTTTGCGTAGAGCCACTTTTTTCCAATGCGACACCTTGTTGCATTTGCTCGAGGGCACGGGGAAACTGCGGAAAACCTGCGCCGAATCGGTCGGCTGTATTCGGTGAGTTTGAGGTGCATCGTTGTCAGACATCCAATGAAGCTGCCTTCGCGCGGTTAGCGCACAAGCTAGACCAAGTGGTCACCCAACCGAGTTTTGGCTTGGGGAAACGCTACTTGACGCGCGAGGTCGCTGAGAACCAGTCGGCCACCACTGTCAGCCCCCATATGATGTGTATTTCAACAAATATAGGGGAACTAGGGGTGAGAAGAAGGTGCTGGGTAAGATGAATCGTAGGCCTAGCTCTTAAACAGTGTGTGCGAGCACAGTGCTCCCGTTGGACTTAAAGGGGCTATACAAGTGTGAACGCTGAACATTTGGGTGATTTTCGCGAATTTTTTGGAACAAAAGTACTCAATTAAATGTTTCGGAAAATTAAGAATATATTTGGCTATATTGGACCTATATTACATCATTTTTTCATAGAAAAATATGGAGATCCAAGCGACTTATGCGCTGCCTTCGGAGGCGCCAAAAAAGTCCCTCCACTGCTGACATGATTCCGGCCGATTGAGTAGCTGAAACCGAAAAACGAAGAAATGTCGTTAAACTGGAAGGTATTTCGTGTACAAAGACGTATGATTTTCGAAAAATATCAAAATCTAACAAAATGGCGTAGTTATGGAAAAAAGTCTGTTTTCTTGCCTGTAAAATGGTCGTTTTTTTCAATGCCAAATCGTCAATTTTCATCCAATCAAAACTATCCTACGTCATTGTAGAGTAAATATATTGAAGAGTACTCAGTTCAAATTTTAAGTCAATCGGATAATTGCTCTTCGAGTTACAATGTCAGCAAATTTAAAAAATCTAATTTCGAGAAAAACGCGTTTGATGATTTAACTATCGGTTTTTGCAAGATAAAATGATATTGATATAAATGAAATAAATGATAATGATATTCTTGAAAGTATAAACTGTCGAAAAAGGCAAAAAAATCGATGTTTTAAGGCACAACACCACTGTCACCCCCTGTTTTTTTGCCATTTTTCAAGAATTTTTTTTGTGGGAAAAAAAGAGATATTCGATTTTTTTTTGTTTTGCTCGGTGTTTATTGAAGATACATAAAAAAAATTTTTCAAATTTTTCACGCCCCATGGTGACGCTGGGGAAGCTCCCGCGTCAGGTACGGCGTCAGTTCGCGGCACGCAGCAGAACTCTCTTCAAAGTCGATCTGAAAAAAAAACGCCGAGTGTTTTCGTTAATAATATGATATTTTGAAGAGAAGTACATAGGGATTTGAAAAAATATTGATTTTTAAAAAATAGGCACGCTTTTGAAATTAAACGACGATTTTCAAGCAAAATTTCTCGTCTAAAATAGGCTATAACTTTTTTTATTTTTGAGATATCGAAAAAATCCTATGTACTTCTTTAGATAATCTAGTTTTATTGATGCAGTCCAAATTTGAAGTCGATCGAATAAAAATTGCTCGAATTCTGCTGCGTGCCGCACTCAAAAAAGTGGTTTTGAGAAAAACGCGTTCAAAGTTTTAGGTTTGTTAATTTATGCGATAAATTGGAAAAAGAATTTTTTACCATTAATCAGCGATGCCGGTACCATATAGCTGGCCTTCAAGAAGCAAATCATTATCCCTAGCATCTTTTCTCGAACTTGTAGAGGCTCTTCTTGCCTCTTTTGCAGCGTCTGTGAGCGAGCGCTCCGCCAGCTCGATCCGCGCTGCGTCGGTTTCAACGCAAAAATTGAAACAATTTGGGCCGATACCCGAGTAGAAATATTGTCAGGCTGGCCTGATATTTGATCTGCGCCTGATCACCTTGTAGTACGAAGGCCTTACTTAAGTTTGCCTTAATTTGCCTGATCAAGCTGGGGTCAGGCGGTGGTCAAGCAACCGGACTTACGGCTTACTTCAATTCGCCTGACCCGGCTAGCTTCAGGCGATGTCAAGCAACTGGATTTACGGCTTACCTCAATTCGCCTGATCCAGCTAATTTCAAGCAATCATCATGTAACTGGACTTCTACGGTTTGGCGCTAAAAACGTGCCTAACCTCATCTTCTCACATGATACACAGACACGAGAGGAGCACGAGACATATTATTAATCACTTTATACATTTTTACATATAACGTGTACGTTGTGAATAATATGGACAAACACAATCGGAAGAAAATTGCGCAACGACTGCGTCTGCGTGAATAGCGGGCTCTAAATAAGGGAAGAAACGAAGAAATAATACAGCAGCAGGTTAGTATAACAATTAATTTTTTTCAAAGACTTACAATTCTTAAATCTATAAATATAAATTGGATTAAATCTGACTATAAATTAACCATACGCCAAATTATATATGCATTGGTTGAAATATTTATTATGATATATTTGACAGATCCGGAACAGATCCTCTCAGCGAGGAACAGTTCGAAATTCTTGAGGATTAGCATGTGTTGGCGCTACCACTATGTAAGTAGATTTATATTTGTTTTGTGTATCGCTTTTATTTTCCTTACTTGGTCTGTCTCCTTTGTCAGAGGAAAAAAAGAGACAGCGTAGGCCAAGCAAATAATGGTAAGCTGACAGCGTAGTTCAATCTGGTAAATGTTTTGCCATCGGTGCTGATTAGCCCGGAGAGCGTAGGCTAACCGAATAATGATAAGCTAACTGCGCAGTTCAGTAATTCCATCGGTGCAAGTTAGCCCATAAGAAATGCACTTGGGATGGACATTACATTCACTGAACTGACTACACTGTCAACTTACCATTATGTGGTTGGCCTTCGCTGTACGGGCCCGGACAGCTTAGGCTAACCGAATAATGATAAGTTGACTGCGTAGTTCAGTTAAGTGGAAGTAAGTCCAGCGGTGCAAGTTAGCCCATGAGAAATGCACTTCGGATGGACATTACATTCACTGAACTGCACTACGCTGTCAACTTACCATTATTTGGTTGGTCTTTGCTGTACGGGCTGTCCTGCTTCGATTCTAATTTTCATTAAAAAAATGACCGCTCGCAGCTTTTGCAACAATTTTTTTTCTTCTTTAAAGTAGATAATTGGATGGTGAGAAAAAGGGAAAAAAATAGAGCTCAAATTTGTGCCACCCTAATAAAATAATGTGCATACCTTATATAGATATATATGTAGACATTGAATTCTAAGCGGGATACACATTTTCGTATTTTTCAGTGGCTGTCATTTCGAAATATAGGGAACACGGAATAGAAGTTCTTTCGAAGCAAATTGGACAAGCCGTTGGAGCGGTATCAAGGCCTGATTAATTCAGCAAAAGACTGGGACAAGTTTCGAGCGTCGCGTAAAAAAAACGAACAGAACGCCCAATGTAACGTTTCCTTCAAACGTCTGGTCATAAAAACGATGGGCTCGGTTTACTTTCTTCACGAAGTTTCTTAAGTTTTTGTTTAAAAAATATATTAGTTTATTTCGGGATGATAAGTGGAATATAATACAGTGATATATCTTAGTTTATTTCAAGTTTTTGTTCTATTACAAATACAAGAAAAATGATGTTTGTTTTCCACATAGATATATGTGAAAAATATATGTGATAGATTTTATATTAAGATTAAAAAATAAACGATCAGCGTTATTTATAAAGTGGTGCCTTTTTCTCTTTTGTGTATGCGTTGTATTTTTTATTTCAGAAATAAATCGGTCATCCTGAGCCGTAAAATATCATATGATTTTTCACTTTGATCAAGCCGTGAAAAATTAAGCTCTTATCAGGCCTTAATTTTTTACGCTGATCAGGCCTTGATCTTTTACACTGATCAGGCCTTGATTTTTTACCCTGATCAGGCCTTGATAGTTTACCCTGATCAGGCCTTGATTTTTTACCCTGATCAGACGGAAGTCAGGGATTGTGTTTCAAGAATGATCAGGGCTTGATAAAAAATTCTGATCAAGGCTGAAAAAAGAAATCAGGATGCCTGATCAGGTGTTTATTGTAGCTGGAGCAAGATTTTTACTCGGGTAGTTATCCCCAACGTCTCCAAAACTTTCATGAGGCTTCTCAGGCCATCATTGAATAATAATACCGCGATATCAGCTGCAATATCGACGATTTTTTTGCTCCCGGACTGACACTTGGGGGCTATTGCCCAAACTGATTTGTTGTAGCTTTCGTTGTTGTTTTGCGTGAAGCCGCCCAAACAACGCTGCAGCAAATCGTTTCTGCTCAAATTTATATATCCCGGTATACCTGCCGACCCTGAGGCGCGCAGTTGCGCGGGACCCCGAGCGTCACGGAGCGCTGCACCGCTCCACAAAATATTCAATATCTCCGAAAATAATTATTTTTTCGACCTGGGTCCAACGGCATCTTAATCTTAAATATATTTTAGATTTTTCTAGATGGTTTTCAAAAAATCGATTTTTTGAAGCCGTCACAGTGGTTTTGTCCGTTAAAAGTGTCACACCGGTACAGTCCCTTAAAGAATAATTAGTTGGCTGAGTCATATGTATTGCTTCATTTGAATATGACGTTAGCGTTCTCATCCTCTGCCCCAACATCGCCTGCATCCCCAATTGTGAATCGCCGTGACTGCGTTGATACGGAATACCACATTTCGTCCTGTCGAAATGATCACCCGAGTCCATTCGCCCGGGGACCGTTTCCGATAAGGAACAAACAACAAAACCGGTACTCCATGACTGCAGACAACGGCAAATCCGCGCTGAAAGCGCTGATCCCCGAAGCGATCGGTCGCGTCGGTAAGTTTCGACACACGATTGGAGCTGCTTGTTGCTGCGTTTGACTTACGTCAAGCAGGAACCGAGCGAAGTACAGGGATGAAGCAGGAGGTGGTTAAAGGCAAAAAGACAATGGATGGGAGGGAAGCGATGAGCAAGATGAGTGAGGTTTCTCTCTCGCATGGTTTTGCGAGGCCAAAGTCTCCTTGGTAGTATATATTCGTAGCGATGGACAGTAATCTGTTGGAGGGCTGGAGGAGAGCAAGAGGGAGGAGATTAAGAAGGCGAAGAAGAGCTGGAAACGTGGAAGTTTCATCCTTCTTGCACGCGGTTACTGTCCTCATCTTCTCTCGGGGGTCTGTGTAGCCCTCGCTCGATCCTCTTTCATCCTCTGCACCCCATCACCCCACCGCCGCGTTTGCTGGCGCCACTCCACCCCTCCCCATCTCTACATTCTTGTATCACCTGTATACCTCCATGGCCCGGAGTGAGGCAAAAGATTTCCACCCCCCCCCCCCCCCCACTAGCCTGGAGGCCTTCGTATTCCGCGAACGAAAGCTGGCGTTATGGCTGGCGGAGGGTAACGTACAGCGAAGAGCACCCTTTTTCCGGACCAAGGGGTGGTCGCGACACGCGCGTGCGCCATTGCCGTGAGAGTTCGCGAGCGTTCTCAGTCGTGGCCGGTTTGTGCCGGGAGGCGATCCTACCAGTAGACACTGCTACGTCGGTTCGGGGTGTACGCGCGCGAAATTTTTCAGCCCAACTGAAACGGGGCGGGGGGGCAGCTGGAGGATGGGATAAAGCAGCCGAGGGTTTCGCATTGTCCGGTTTGTTGGAGTACATGCTGGATTGTCGAAGAGTATTGATGAACGAGGGTGATGTCAGTTGAGCAAAGATAAACGGACTGAAGAGACTAAGATTTCCCGATCATCGCGTGATTCGCTTGACGTACCGGTGTAACGCGAGCAGGTGGTAGCTTTTTTGTTCACGCTCCCAAGCATCGTAAACCGTTCTCGGTCTTCCGTCAGCCTGTGATTTCCGGTTTCTTTGGAAACCTTGTTCCGTTTCCATTTTCTTCATCACCTTCTCCTCATACATCGGCTTGGGTGCTTGCTGATCTTTGGAAAAAGTGCTTCGACCGAAGGAAGGACACAACTGCCTAGGGGACCGGCTTCGAGGATGATTGCCAGTTGCCTCATCATAGCCGGTAAGCTTGCTCGTTGCTACTGTATTTGTCTAGCGTTCGGGCAATCCCTCGTTGAGTTCGAGTGGTTTCATCAAGATTTGGAGGTTGCCTTTCGATGCAGCGAGCTTTCGAAATAATCGGACAAACAGCCACCGAAGCCCTGTTGACCTTGTCTATCGGAACTATCCGAATAGCTGTTCCGTTCGCGATGATTGGCTTTGGACTCATTGCCGATATGCCCTTCGGGCCACTCGTATTCATCTCTTTAAAGAGCCGTCAGCTTTAAGCTATTCGCTTTCCCGATACTTTTTGGCAACTGCACGTCGTTGCGTGCACACACAACCTGGCTCACTATCGACTTGATGTATGAATGTAGCCGGCTAGACTTGGCATTCCTAGGACGAAGAATGAACGAGGCGGACTGTGGTTGGGTGGTGAGAGAAAGGCAGCAAAGCAGGCCATTGAAAATTTGAAATAATTGTTCCGAAATCGCACACCCCTGCAAGCTCGGGGTTCGTTGACCCCGTGAACGTGATACATGCATATGCACAGCAGCAGAGAGTTCGACGGAACAGCGAGTTGATGGAAAGACGAAAAGAGAAGCTGGAAGGAACGAAGCTTGGCAGAACAATACTCCAACCGCTATAACAAAAGACTAATTATCGTTAAACTACCTCTCTGGCTTTGCGTAAACAACGAGACTCGAGTTTATCGATTTTTACGGATTTTCCTTATCTCGGGCCTTTCGACCCTCGAGGCTGTAATCAAGACACGATCAATGATCATGATGAGATCCTTCGGGTGCTCGGCTGCATAAAGAAGCTGTACAAGACGTAAAAGCAATTTGCCATTGAAGCATCGACTCGTAAAGCGTCGATAAAACGTAATAGATCATCTCGAGTCTTTAGACAAGGTGTTCACCTTCAAGACTTTTTGTCCCGTTTTTTGTCCGCTCATTTATCCTCTACTTCTTCCTCTCTCTCCAGCAGCAGGCTCATTTTATCTCCGTCGTAAAGTCCCTTTGGGGGCTTATGATGATGCGAATGATCGTCACGTGGAAACTGTCCCGTAAATAGATGCCGGCTCGGGATAACAATTATTCAGTGCGACACTTTGTGAACAAAGCGTGGCGATTCTAGCAGCTTTCTCGCAGGCTCTCTTTCTTTCATTCTCTCTCCATGAGTGTGCCTGGGTCCTTATCTATTTATAAAAGCCGCCGGCACGAATTGCCAAGAGGAAGAAAAGCAGAGAGAGACGGTGAAAAGTCGTAGAGAGCGAGAGAAATAGAGAGAGAAGGAAAGCATCAACGTTCACGTGAAAATTCCAAACTTTTCCTGCACTCTAGAATTTTTTTTCACAAAGTCAGAAGTATATAGTAACAAAAGGAATAAGATCCACTATTGGATTCGACACTGACACGATGATCATTTTTCCGAGTCTCCAGCTGCCAGATTTACACTTCCAGCAGCAGTTCGAAATTCCTCTTGGCACCTCGCCGCTTTCATACTCGTCGTACTTTCCGATAGGCCGAGGAATGGAAATTATGACGACGAAGCAACAAGGGTAACAATAATGAGCAGTGAAAAGTGTGGGACGGATGGAGCGGGTCGAGAAGTTGGAGAAAATCGAATCAATCGTGGATTACACTCCATACAAGACGTGCTCGTCAGATCTTTCCAGGCTAGGGTAAATCTTCTCGGTAGCGCACAGCGTACGACAGCGTGATTTTATTTCTATGGGGGAAGCTCGCTATAGGTATTCCTCGACTAAAGTCATCCAACACTAATTGCGGACTTACTACGCGGAAGGGATTTTGCTTTTGCTTCCATATATATGTAGGGTCGAAGAACAGCGAGGGATTTTTTATGCATGATAGCTTTAGCTATTCTCTCTCTCTCTCTCTCTCTCTCTCTCTCTCTCTCTCTCTTCTTATGATGATCTCTTTAATCTCGTCTGGAAGGTTAACGGCTTTCCACCAGACTGCGTCGAAAGTCGCGTAAATCACATTTACTTTATCGCTGCACGTAATACTTTAGGTCTAGGCATGCACCCTTTGGATGCAGTTGGAGACAGGAATCTCTTAATTTTCCCAATATTGAGTATTCTTGCAATTGTTTCGATCTGGACTAACGATTCTCAGGCTAGCCCTAGTCGCAGAGAAAAAGAGAGAGCGAAGAAGGGAACCTGAATGGGAGCATTAATGAATGCGTGAACGAGCTGGAGCTTAAATAATGGGCTTCATGATTTTTCTCTCGTCACCGTGGCGTCAGCCGGAAATCCTTTCCTTTCTATCTCCCTCGTTATTTCAAAAGAACGAGCGAGATAGCGAAACGCGGAGAGAAGAGCGCATAGAGCGAAGCTTTCCGGTTGGTAGATTGCACGAACGTACTAATTGCTGCTGCAAGCTTCAGGTGCGGGGGTGGGGGGGGGGGATGGAAAGGTGGGAGTGAAAGAGCGACGGAGAGGTGATGGAGGCAAGTAGAGAGCCGGTTTCTGATAACTCGGCGTCTCAAATCCTTTTAAGCCCGAGGTTTCTACCCGCTTGAGTTGGAGGGATAGCAAAGAGATGGAAAGCGAGAATAGAAAGAGAACGAGAGAAAAGGGGAAATAATAGGAGTGGAGAAGAGAAAATTATAACGATGTCTCGAACCGTCTCCCTGGTTACCTCCAATGATATTCGACGAAATTTAAGACCGTGAAGCGAACGTGAGTCCTCCCTGTAAGACTTCTTCTCCGGTTACTATATCGTGCTTTCCATTTCTTCATGCCCCTCTTCCTTTCTCGCCTTCTCCTCGTGCCTTCACCCTTGACGATCCTTCTGACTCGCTGCGCTCAACCTTTGTCCGTCTCGTCGTTCGAGCCACGAAAATCGAACTAGCCGAGGGCCCCGAAGACCTAGGCCCTATGCCTCGCTTGATGGAATATTTTAATGACTGAGTGAACCCTTAATCAGGGCTGCGGAGACCGCGGGGACGTTGTGCGAAATTTCGGATAAGTAGATAAGGCGTGCCGGGTACTATAAAGGGAGTTAGCGGCCCTGCTCTCATCGTTGCGCGCTGCATATATGTGGATGCAGCTTGAGCGATAGGTATACAGAAACGTAGGGTGAGAGGAAATGAGAGAAGGGTGGAGAAAGAAGAAAGGCTTGGATTAAGCATCGACGACGTTGGGCTTCACATACAGTTTCTTTCCCTTTCTCCCTTCTTACTCTCTCTCTCTCTCTCTCTCTCTCTCTCTCTCTCTCTCTCTCTCTCTCTCTCTCTCTCTCTCTCTCTCTCTCTCTCTCTCTCTCTCTCTCTCTCGCTCTCTATCTCCGTCACTTCGTCACTTCGTCTCAGCTTAGTCCCAAGTTTCTCACAAGGCTCCCTCCTCGCTCGACGAGATAATTTATGAGAATTTCGATATAGGCAAGAGAGTAGGGCCAGAGGGAGGGTGGGAGGGAGGGTGGCGATGTAAAGGGAGGATATGCCAACGCAGTTGCCGCCTTAAGCTCACGGTGAGACAAGACGAGAAGCATGGATGGAAGCAAAGAAAGGGCGAGGACAAGGTGGAAATTATCCGACGCTACGTTGGGAACGACGATGACGACGCTGGTATCATAAAAGATTGGACGTGGAAAGGGTTGGACACGACCCCTACTCTCCAGTGGTGCTGGACGCCTTGAGGCAAAAGCGTTTTTTGTTTCAAACGATACTAGCTTATCATTCATATACAGAGACGAAAATATTCTTCGACTATATTTTATTCATTTAATTTTTAAGGGGAAAGAAACCTTCACCATTTTTGAGACTTGGGGTATGTTTTATTACTACTTTTGGCTGTTACATTCGTTTTTTTTATTAATGTATAAAAATGGCGGAGGAAAAAAAGTAATTAAGATTTTCCTTTCATTAAGGGGCCAGTCCACTTTGGAGCCACGAAAAAAGGCTATTTTCGCGATTTTTTACAGGATTTTATAGAAGATAAAAATATAAAAGTTGTTGGGATTGACAAATAAAGTCTTGAAATAGATTAAAAAAAAAGTTTTATTCATTTTTATTCATATTTAAGTACAAAAACTACGTTAAAAAAGTACGCCTCGAAAATAGGTGGGCTAGGTAGCTCCATCACAACTCGGCAACGGCTTGTTTGAAACAAAAAAATCAAAGTCTATTAGATTCAGTATGACACCAGCCACAAAATGACCCTCGGATATAAAGTTTTATCAAAAAATAAAAAAATGGCAGATGAAAAACGAAAAAGTTTTTAAAAACGCGTTTTTTTTTTTTTGCAGTTTTTCGCTAAAAAAGAGAGTAGGAATCAAAATTTTAAAACCATCGAGGGTCATCTTGTTGCGAATCACGTTTACAATATGTGGTTCAAATTTCAAGAGGAGCGGTTTATTAGTTTTAGAGAAACGATGGAGCTAGATTTTGAAAACGTTGTTTCGAGAAAAACGCGTTTGAAGTTTATACTATGAAAAACTCTTATCTAAACTCAATCGGCAATTCCTGCACCGTACAAAATCCCTTCTGATTGCTCATCATCGTCGATTTCTTGAAGACTTGTTTTCTTTCGATTTTTTGAAATTTGCACAGTGGACTTACGCTTAACGCTTATGGACCCTTAACGCTCTTACGCAGAATATGAACCAAGAAAAATTGAGAAATGTTTAAAATCGATCAAATGGTACGCTGTGAAAAAAAGGTTGAATTTTCCGAAAAAATGTCTGCATTTTGCAATAAAAAATACTTTTTTTTTATTTTCAAAAACATTCAAGGTCATTTTTTAACAATAATGTTAGAAACATTTATACCAAATTTCATCAAAATCGGTCGATTAGTTTTTTAGCTATACGTCACGCCAGTTTTGAACATGGAGTTTAGAGGATCGTGTCATGCCTCCGCCATTATTAAAGATTAATGCAAAAAATAAAATACCATGTAACAGCCGTTAGTAGTAATAAAACGTACCCTAAGTCTCAAAAATGGTGAAGAAATCATTGCTTTTGAAATAAATAATGGAAATCATCCAAAAAATTGACAAAAACACAATGAAAATCATCAAAATTTTTTTTTTTTAATTATGAAAATCATTTTAAAAAATGGAAAAAAATTATGGAAATCATTTTTAAAAAGTTGCAAAAAATTATGAAAATAATCGAAAAAAATTTGAAAAAAATTATTAAAATCGTTAAATTTTTTTCTCGCCTAAAGATATTTAAACCCTTAATGTTCCTTCGTATGCGCTTTCGGTCTTTTACGATACCCTTCTACCTTCACCCTGCGCTTGTCGCTACCCGTGCGGAAAACTGATAGGGCATCCCTAATAAAAATAAAGGCCTTTCAGGGCTTTCCTAGTGCTTTCCCTAGTAGGGATTTCCACAATGGGCCCAGACTTGGCCATTATCGGAATAAACATGTAGGGATTTCCACAATAGGCCCAGACTTGGCCAGTATAGGGATAAACAAGTAGGGATCTCCACAATAGGCCCAGATCTGACTATTATAGCGATTAACCAGTATAAATAGCTTAGGCTACATGGTTGATGGTATTTCAATTATTCAAATCGATTATATACATCGATCGAATAATATTATCGAACGCATATTGGGAAAAAGCGTAAGGGCATTAGCAAATGAAAAATCAACGATGAACACAAATACGCAGACAAACATCAGACAGTATTTATTTATCAAATTAAAGAAATCTTTTACATAGATACAAACAATTACGCATGGTTTCACTCATACATGGAGTAATGGTAGCGCATAAGTGTGAACAGTTCCAACCGGTTTTCTCGACATTTTTATAGCAACTAATTTCCGCTCAATACTCATCATAGGGAAAATTATTTCTTCTGAAGACTTCGCTGATATTTCCCATTCATAAACTTTATCTGACTGTGTAGGATAAATAAATAAATTGGTCTTTGTTTTCCAGATCTATCCCTCAATGGAAATAGATTCTAGTGATTCAGTAGACCGATATATTTTTTTTATTTCTACTATACATCCATTCCTTAGAATGGATTATTTTTTGTATTAATTTTGTCATGGCAGTTTGCCATAAAGGCTCACATGCAAATGCGCAATCACATTTCTACGCGCGCACACATACATACACATGTACTCACGCCCACACCTATGCACATGAACAATTACATAAAAACAAATACAGATATACCCTGACGCATTTAACATACACGTATATCCACTGATACGGATATTTTATGGCGCTGAAATGGTTATGATGAGGCGCCGTTGAGGCATATTCAGGGCGCTAAAATGGTTTTAATGAGGCGCGATTGAGGCAACTTATAAGGCCCCGGTCATTGCGCCTTTAAGGGCCCTTGTTGACAAAGTGTGACCGGCCGCTAACGGCCCTCATGTGGCTTCCAGATTAGGGCCCGAATAAAGTTAGGGGAATATTATTGGGGCCCGATCACAGACCCAACTCAATTTCCGCACGGGTATTTTTAGTTGCTCAGAGACCCTCTAAAGTGTTGCCCACCACAACTTCCGATGCACTACTGTGAACGAGGGCTCAGAAACTGCGAAAAACCCGTATCGATAAAGACAGTGAAATTTTATCAATTTTCAGTCGCGTTACCATTGGAAACTCGGCAAAATTGCAATCTACGCGGTCACCCAACCGACTATTGGCCATGCTCTATCTTCTGCATTATATCTGTCCCTCCATCGTGCCATTTTTCGCACGTTTTACTTTCTCCACTGGCACGTTCACCGATTATGTGGATAATGCGCGTCGACGTGACGAACCTACGAATCCCTAGGCGTTCTTTGAATAACTTATTCCTTATGAATATAACCCTGGTGGAAACTGATTCGTAATGTACGAGAACCGGAGGCTCTCGTTGAAATTCCACGGTATTGGCGAGAGTGGCAGAGGGGCAGGAGGTGGGAGGTTGAACAGAGCGAGGGGAGGAAGTTCACTGAGCTTCCTCGGTGAAAAGAGAACAAGGAGAGAGCACGAACAAAGTACGGGAAGCGAAGATAGAAAGGGAGAGGGTGATAGAAATGGAAACAAAATTCATCCGGTATACGTGCTACCAGCTTCACTTCCGTTTTGCCATCTTCCCTCACCCTTTCTCCCCCTTTTTAGCAGAAAAAATCTTCTACTCGAATTTTTTAACCCTCTGTCTGTGTTTTTTCTCGCTCCCTCTCACTCTCCCTCCTGCTCTTTTTACCACGTTCATTCCTCTCGTTTTTTTCCACCTCCCTGCAAGCGTCCCCAACCCTGTCAGCGCCGTTTTTCCTCGTTCCTATTTCCAGCCAGCGTTTGACATTTCCTACACAGCCTTGAGGACTCCGCGAGACACCCTTCCCGGTTTTCACAGCTTATCTTCCCATACACTCGCGAATCCGCGACGCAGTCATCTCCCAAACGAAAAATTATATCGCGCAGCCCTCACCCACGCCTTTAGGGACAATCGTTAAAAACGTTTTATGACACTCGTAAAACCTGTAATGTTCTGTAACCCGAAGCTCCCATCCGAGCGTCTCCGCAACTACTCATTCCTGCCATGCCACGTAATGGCAATGGACGTAGTAATGGTATGCGTGAAAAAGGGCTCTTGAGAATATGAGAACCTACCCCAGTAGAAGCGGGGAGGACGTTATATTTGTGAAAATATTTTTTTGATATTTCTGAAGAAGTGTGTTATCGTGGTAACATTGTAAAGTTGTAGTGTTTGGGTTTGGATTGGGTTTTTTTTCAGGTTTAAGGGGTTAGGTCACAGTAACGGGTATAAAATCATGTGCGAATTTAACAATTTTTTTTCGTATGATAAAGTGATTCACTCGTAAAATTAATTGCACATCTGTTTAGTATGAATATGAAGCTGTTAGAAAATATAGATTTTTTTTTTCGATGTACACAATGGCCGACTACTAATATTTTATTTTGTTATCTTTTTTTTGAGCGCTCCGCGGCGTGATATTTAGCATTCACAATTTTTTACCTAGAACAAAAAACAAAAATTCTCGTCAATCTACATTAGAATACCGAGAGAAGTACGTACGCAATTTAAAAAATGTTGTTTTATTCAAAAGTTGTAGGTATTTGAATTGAGTTGAGGTACTTGAATAAATTTTCAGTGAAATATTTCGTATAAAACTGCTCATAAAATGAAAAGTTTTCGATTAATCAGAAATTCCGTACGTACTTCTCTGCGAAATGCAATTAGGAACATAACTTTTAAATTTGAAGCAAATCGAGTGAAAATTGTTGAAGTTATTTGTCACGCCAATTGGAAAAAAGCTGTTTCGAGAAAAACGCGTTTAAAGTTTTAGGTACTACATGGCCGTGCCAGAGGTGGGCTTACGTTATACGCTCAAAGTCGGTGAAAAAAAATGTCCTCGCTATAAATCGAAGAGTAACTGATTCTTATGATGATAAAGCACCGTTTAAGCGAAAAAATCGATTTTTTGAAATTTCTACTGTGGCCTTACCACTTAATCATTTTGAATTTTTTATGCTGGAATTTTGTTCTGTTTGGAATTGTCGCTTTGGAAGAACACCCAGGTAGCAATTTCCAAACAGTCGTCCAGAAGTTGTCTAAATGGGTACCAAATGTCCGCTTGGAAGCTACCTATAAGTTACCATGTGTCCAACAGTTATCTTTTTGGATGGTTGTTAAGGCGTTACCCCCACTTGTAGCGCAAAAAAGGCCTTTTTCATGAATTTTTTTAAAGAAAACTACAAAACTTTTTTAATCGATCAATATACCATCTTAAAGAACACAGCTTGAAGAACTTTCAGTAATTTTTTTATTGAAAAATATTACATTGTTTTGTGGCAAATGGCCGTCAATGAAATAATGTTTTTATATACACGGTTTGCGGTGATCAACATTGCGGCGAAGTGGATCATCTGAAAAAAAAAATGCGGATGGATTTAGTCAAATATAAGTATAAACTAGTCTTTAATCGAAGGATTTTAAAAAATATTCATTTTTCACAAAATGGCGGGCAGTCAAAGTTAATGATTCGATTTTAACGAAAAAAACGGCCGTTTTTCGGCTATAAAACGGCCATTTTTTTCGAAAAAAAAAATCGAACGATTAAAGACTACATGTTTATGTATTAAATAAGCTTGCAAAATTTCAAGAAGATCGGTTCATTAGTGTTCGAGTAATCTTGGTCACCGACTTCAGACTAGACTTCAGAAAGACTTCAGACTAGCCGGTCGTTTACACAACGGATTCTTCTCTTTCAACGCTCACATCTCAGTCAATTTTGTTCGGATCGAATTGAAATTTTCAGGACATATTCTCAGATACTTATACTTCACAAAAATGTAATAAAAAAAATCGATTTTTTCAAAATCGCAAGTGGGGGTAACCCCTTAACTCTAAGATAACTTCCGGGCGGACATTTGGTACCCACTTAGCCGACTTTTGGACAACTCCTTGAAAATTGCTACTTGGGCAGTGACGCGTCAATCTTCAGCATTAATGAGAAAACTATTCAGTAAATACTCAACATAGAACGGATTCTTCATGTTCGATCGTTATCTGTCTCAACTGTCCATTTTTCGTATTTATACGTGATGAGTATCAAACTGTCCAAAAAACGTGTTTTCCATAATAACCTTGGCGTACAGCCGTGACTTTCAATTTTTTCAAACAACCGTATTATTTCTCACATCCCTGCACATGCCCTCGCGTTTACCGCCCCTTTTCTTTGCCCTGCTGTATACGGACGAGGGCACAGGGAAACTGCCGAAAACCTCTGCCGATGCAGACGGCTGTATCTTCGTTGCGTTTCGTTGCGTTCGCCATCGGATGCTGATTTTCAGTAAAACTGGCTCCCGCTCGATGGCCTGGTCCGCACAGCCAAGCGGTCACCCATCCGAGTATCGGCCTGGGCCAGCGCTGCTCGAAAGGGCACATCGCCGCAGCTGCACGTCAACTTCGCGTTCACTGCTGTTGGTCTTCAACTAATTCTACGTTTTTCGTCATCTAATTATTACGTGTTTCATCGAACGTTAATTTGTCATGTAGGTGATAATGTTGATGAATTTGCTTGCACACTGGTGATCAATCTTGGATCAAAGTAACGGGAAAAAACGATCGGTCTTGGAGGTTGGTCGACCCGCAACGTGCTTGCGAGTAGTTGCAGGTACGTCGAAGGACTGGCCTAAGGGTGTGGAGGGTCCAAGAGTGGCCAGGACCTGGTCACCTCCGCGAAACCGCAAGTACATGCACGTGTGTACACACACACACACACACACCCAACTCGAAGGGTCCTTCGCGTCTTTCGCTACTCTTGCTCTTCCCGTTTGGATCGGAGACGACGAGTTTCCAACGGAATTACGTTATCCATCTTCCGAGAGTGCTCTTGGGCATCCTCACCTCTCGCCACATCGAGTACTATATGGAGACATCGAAGTCTAGGAGTGCGAGCGAATGAGACGAAAGGGACCACCAACCGGAAGAGACGCCTCCCTTGTTTCTCTCTTGCTCTTGAGATATTCTTCTACTTGCCGTGTGACCTCTCTCTCTCTCTCTCTCTCTCTCTCTCTCTCTCTCTCTCTCTCTCTCTCTCTCTCTGCCTCCCTCTCTCTCTTTCTTCATCTCTCTTTACTGATGCTCGAAGGCATAAAGGATCAAATCGATTACCGTCAACAGCTCCTGGCACGGCCTCCGTATATAGGTAGGTACACATAAATGGCTCCCGCCTCCTGCGCTCCAGACACATTCTAATTCGATAGAAAGGAAAACGCCATGAGTCTGATAAACTCCCACCCCGAGTTCCGAAAACGAGAAAGGCTATGAGAGATCGAGAAAAGGACTGAACTTTTTCACGAACATTTTAACGTCAGTCCTTCAAGAGGATACTAGTTTTTAGTCATTTTGAAAGATGTCATTTGTGGGAGGGACAGCACGCTCAACTTTTTAAGCAGCAGTTTGCCAGCGAGTTTATGCGAGTGGAAGGATCAGCACTGGTGTTCGGTTTTAGAGAAAGTGATTGCACATTTTCGGTATTGCGGGATCAGGATTGGTGGAGTCTGATTTCGTTGGGAATACGAAGCAAATCAGCTCTACATTGGGTTGGGGAACAGGTCCGCTGTAGAGCATGTATCCTGACGCTGGTTTCGATCTGGTGGGGGAATAAAAATGATTGAATGTCATATCTATACAACGTGTGCTTTTTGTGAAAACATTTTTAGCTTTTTTACGAACGTGTGGAAAATATGATCCTAGGAATTGCCGAAGTCTGACATGTTTGAATGAATATTTTAGACGTAAAGTAAAAAACAGTCGTTTCATGATATGTAGACCTCAGGTTCCCGGTTAAAACAGGTTTTTATAATTTCTTTCACATTTGGTAGCGTTTGATGTTATTAGGACAATAATCTTGAGAGTGAATATATCATCGTATGATTGTAGAATATACCGAAAAAGTTTATTTCATGCGCAAATTAGTTTCACAAAAGATCGAAAATCTTCGGTAAAATTCTTGGTCATCATTCCTGCGAATGAACGCCCCATGAAAACGCATGCAAAGCTGCACTCCGAAAAATATTCATTAAGGGGTTATGCCTAGTTGTAAAGTCGAAAAATCATTTTTTTCGAAACCAGTATATTTTGACAGTGTATCATCGTATAAATGTTCCCTGAAAAATTCAAGGTGATCGGATCAAAAGTGAGAAATATATAAGCCGTTGTGTCGACGTCCGTCGAATCGCCCAGAGCGTCGTTCGAAACTTTAAACTTTTTTTTCTCGAAAGTAAGTTTTCAAAGACGGTGAGCAAAATAGCGCAAAAACTACTGCATCGATCTTTCTGAAATTTTTTGGACCTTTTCTGGATGTAAAACTATAGTATTTGTTTGAAGGATTTTTTCCGGTGTATCCTCTCGTGGCTTGAACAAAAAATGCTCATTTTCACAACAATTAAGACTCACTTTGACGTAGACGCGCCATTTTTTTATTAGCTATTTCGCAAATTCCTTCTATTAATCCTAGGATAGACTAAAAAACTAACAAAATCTGTTTTATTTTTTAAATATCAGATAACCTGGTTTAGAAGGTTACCACAAAACACCACACCAGGTGCTCACCGCAACACACTTCTTCGAGAGCCGGTTCCCGGACATCGGTTAGAAATCAATTTTCTTTCAAAAAATCGCAAAAAGTAGCTGTTTTCGACAATTACACCTCGGCATAACCTCTTAAACGACTTTTTCAATTGGATGAAAAAACCTCATTCTTTTAATTCAGCAGCTCGATTCCCGGATCAAATACCAGTTTCGAATTTGTTGGCAGTTCTAAATAAAGTCGGAAAAACGAGATTGGTTGAAAAAAACCGTCAGGACCGAGTCAGTATTTCAGCTCCGATTCTAACATTACGATTCGCAATATTATTATATCCTTGATTAATTATATATTGGTGATAAACATTAATGTTTACCCCATTACTTGTATATCAAAAACGTGTTTCATCATAAACTGCGGGTGATACTACAACAACAAAGGATACATCTCTCGTACGATAAAGTATTTTTGCTCTCTCGTTTTTTGCTTTCGTTAACTTTTTTTATAATTCACGACTCGTCGCTTCCTCACGCCAGTCTCCGTTACCTCTTTGCTTTGAGACGTTGCGAGTAACCAGCCTCTTCCTTCGACCCTTTGATAGAAAATTCTTCGTCTTTCTCGTGAACTGGACGCGGGAAATCCGGGGAAACAAAGGTCCCAGCGAGAGAGAGAGAGAGAGAGAGAGAGAGAGAGAGAGAGAGAGAGAGAGAGAGAGAGAGAATCAACGTCGACGACGTGCCAGGTTTGTCGTAAATTAAACCAACCCGCGAGCGTTTCGCTCGCCTTACCGTTCGAGGACCCCATTCCGCTCGGTTACGCGCGATAAAACGACGGAAGAAAGGCCAATTTCCAGGGGCAATTGCGAGCAAACGTGGAAAGTTAGCGCTCCCTCCTTCCTCGCCCTTCTCCACGGCGTCTCCAAGAGTCGCACCCGGGAGGACTCTCGATGCGATAACGGTCACCGGTAAGAGACCAAGCTCTCGGGAAAAGTCTTCGAACTTGAAGGCTCTTCGCGAGAACTCAGAGACCTGCTCGTTTGTGCACTTTGTACTTGGGCAAAAGCCGGCGAGTAGGACTTTCTCGTCATTGGGGTCACCTCTTGTTCACGCGCACACCCGATTGTCATTTTTTCCGAGACGTAAATCTCCATACTCGAGAGGGCGATAAAAAAAGATCGGCGTGGTAAAATTCGCCATTGGTTGTGTCCCAATGTCCCGGGCGATTGAAACTTTGTCGTCGAATCCTCTCGTTTCATGTCGACGCAATTTAGGAAGAAATCTTACGGTAGATATTACCATACCAAGCGATAAAATCGAAGCCACTTTAATATTCGAATGTTCTCACAATTCTGTCACACCCTTCTCGAGCCAACGAGTCGTCAAAGTGTTCGTTCTGCGGTAAAAAAAAGCGAAGCAATCTCATTGCCGATTCATATATGAACGATTCCGCGGAGAAACTTAGTGGGGAGGTCTCAGAACCTACGAATTCATATTGCGATTTATATCGTAAACTAGAGCTGATCCAAGTAGGGGGCACCCCCCCTATCGAAGTATATGCAGGAGGAACTTCCCCTCCTTGAAGTATATGCAGGAGGGGTATCCCCTCCTTGGAGTATATGCAGGTGGGGCAACCCTTTCTTAAAGTATTGTAATTACCCGAAGAAAACTTCAAGAGAACTATTCGAGAAAAAAATGCGGTGCCGGGAATCGAAATAGTGGGCCGGGATTCGAACCTGGGACCTTTCGATTGCCGGTCGGCTGCTCTGACCACTGAGCTATGCCAGATCGCATACCTCACCTTTCTCGGATAGTCTCGGCATCCGTAACACAACGTTACAGTATCTATATACTGTTTCCCTCTTCAGGAAGGGGCACCCCCGCCCTGAGATAGATTAATGGGAGGGGCATCCCCTCCTTGAAGCATATGCAGGAGGGACAACCCCTTCTTAAAGTATATGAAGGCAGGGGCATCCCCTTCTTGAAGTATCTGAAGGAAGGGGCATCCCCTTCTTGAAGTATCTGAAGGAAGGGGCCTCCCCTTCTTGAAGTATATTAATGGGAGGGGCATCCCCTCCTTGAAGTATATGCAGGAGGGGTCCCTCTTTGCAGTATATGCAGGAGGGGCAGCCCCTTCTCGAAGTATATGAAGGAGTGGGCACCCCCTCCTTGAAGTATATAAAGGAGGGGGCATCCCCTCCTTGAAGTATATGAAGGAGGGGGCATCCCCTCCTTGAAGTATATGAAAGCAGGGGCATCCCCTTCTTGAAGTATATTAATGGGAGGGGCATCCCCTCCTTGAAGTACATGCAGGAGGGGTAGCCCCTCTTTGCAGTATATGCAGGAGGGGCGGCCCCTTCTCGAAGTATATGCAGGAGGGGGCAACCCCTCCTTGAAGTATATAAAGGAAAGGGCACCCCCTCCTTGAAGTATTTTAATGGGAGGGGCACCCCTTCTCGGAGTATATGAAGGAGGGGACACCCCCTCCTTGAAGTATATAAAGGAGGGGGCATCTTCTCCTTGAAGTATATGAAGGAGGGGGCACCCCCTCCTTGAAGTACATGAAGGAGGGGGCATCCTTTCCTTGAAGAAAATGAAGGATTCCGTGCAGAAATTTGTTGGAGGTCCCCAGATTCTACCACATTCCTATAGGGATTTGACACCGTACGTAGGGAATCCACATTGGAATCCACGTCAAATCCGCGTAATTTTCCCGATTGACGTCGTTTGAAATTTTTTTGTTCGAAATCCTTAACCGGAATTGGTGGATCTCGAAAAAAACCCTTTCGTGATCCCGGGCACAAATTCGTTGGGAAGTCTCAAGATGCAGCGATATCTCTATAAGGATTTGTTAGGGATACCGCACATAGGGAGGTCCTCATTGGGATCCAACTGGATTCAGCACTGCTCCCCGATGAACGCCGTTTAAGAATTCTCACCACGTTTGAATCGAAAATATGTGAAAAATCATGAAAAATAAACTCGGCGTTTATAAAGATTACCTGCACCCTTTGTGACCATGCACGTGTGTGGTGATTATTATGTCGAAACGCAGTAGAATGAATAACAAATGCTAGTTACAGTAAATTTTCAGTGATATCATTCAAATGGATTGTTAAGATATACTTTTTTTTAACGTTTTATAATTTTTCGATACAAGATTTATGCCTTTTCAAGATCCACTCAATTTGCGTATCTATATATTTTGTTTAGAAAATTCAACGCACAGAATGCGATGGGATCCATCAAGAAGCCTATCGGATTTTGTTCGATGAGGTGCGAATCCTAATTGGGATTCCTCATTGGAATCCCAATCAGAATCTAATGAACAAACGTGACGTTTTAGTATATGGATCTAATGCGATGACCCATTGGATCCCTATCTGAAAGTGGACACAAGTATGAATGTCCAATTGGATCTTACGACATTTTCAGCACGTGTCGTCGTATCTTGTGACATCGAAACAACTCAAGAACAGCGAAGTGAGTCGCAAAACCTTGCGAGACGTGTCGAGTAGATTCGAATTAAAAAATGGCAACGTACCTCTTTAGTGGACGTTTTCTCGCCGATTTCAAGGTCAACGTAAAAAAAATGCAAATCTACACTTTTTACAGCGTTATTTTATTTTCCGTACAAAAATGGGTTACCTCTGTCCTATGCAAACTGTATGACACTATGCAAATTGGTATGGGGTGTGTTTTCGTGTCAGTCTGGGGACGGATGCTCGAACGATTTTTTGTAGCCTTAAGGGTTGAGTATCTGTCAATTTGTCCCGGACTCTTAGATATAGGTGTATACATGCAATGTTCGGAAAGCCGTGACGAGGGGTGAGCCGGAATAGTGAGTGGCTTGTACGACACGTGCTCTGTCGTTCGCAACCCCATTTGCTTCTCTTCCTCCACTCTGCCTATTTCTCCCTTACACGTCCGCCCGTTGTATAGGCCCTGTGCAGTACCACGACGAAGGAGCAGTGTTTTGCATTGTCTCGCCTGAAGTCGTGGCTCACACTCGAGGAGGTCACGTGCCCTGCCCGCGTTTTCGTTCTAGGCATGAAGGCTTGCGGACTGAACTTCTATTGACTCTGTCAGGTTGGCGGGTGAGAGCCAAAACCTTGGAATCTTCCTTACTCTCTTTCTGTCTCTCTCTATATTTGCCTATACATATATACATATATACATATATACATATACATATACATACATACATACATACATATATATATATATATATATATATATATATATATATATATATATATATATATATATATATATATATATATATATATATATATATATATATATATTTCTAGTGAATTAGCAAATTACTTAAGTGCCTCTTAAGTGAAGCTTTGTGTTCTTCTTTTCGAAACCACTCTCGATGTCATTTCTAATGTACACTCAAGATACTGATTCGTCCTGTCCATGGATATTATTTCACCTGGACAATGTTTTGCATGGAAAAAAATACAACTTCCGAACATATCAAAGCACATGTCCTGACTAATTCATCAACGTCGGGCCAAAACTGCCGAAGCTAATTACATGGAATTTGGACAGTAAGTTGAATTTGTGACGTAAGCATCCACCGAGAAGGGATTTGTCTAAATTCAACCCCTAAGGGAAGAAAAGGGGTGGCAAAGTTTGTATGGAAATTTAAAAAAACTGGTCTGACACTTGAAATTCGATATTCCTGTTTCTTGGCACAATTAAGGAAGCACGTATTTCAGCGTTTTGAGAAATTCAACCCCTAAGGGGAGAAAGAGGGTGACAAAGTTCGTATGTAAAATAAAAAATTTGGTCAGAAGATTTACTGGAAACTTAGTATTAAAGCTCTTCAACACAATTTATAAAACACGTGTATATAGAATCTAAGAGAATTTTATATGTCCATTTTCGTACAATATTTTTATAGAATTTGTTTTATATAATTTTTATACAAACATCATAAAATTTTTTCGCTTGGGACGTACTTTAGCGTTTTTCGAAATTCAACCCCTAAACGAAAAGGGGTGGCAAAGTTTGGACGCAAAATAAAAAAAATCGGGTCAGAATGATTTGCAACTTTGTGTTACTGCTCCTAGACACAATTAATGAAATTTCAGCGTTTTTGGAAGTTCAATCCGTGAGGGAAAAAGGGGGTAGCAAAGTTTGTATGGTAAAATAAATATCTGTTCATATTTACTTGGAACTATTAATGGTAATTGGAGTATGAATGCTCTTCAACACAATTTCAGGAGCGCATTTCATCAAGGAGCATTCAACACAAGTCATCTATCGATCAATCAATCAACCAATCTTACCTCTTGCCATTTTAGCAGCCCCGCCAATGAAGGGTGTTTGGAGTAAAATCAAAGCTGACCCTACCATCATAACCTCTCTCTTTTCCAATTCATCAGCTGGAGTACCAAAAAAATTCATCAAAGAATTTAAAAAAAAAACAATTCTTTCGCAAATCCCCACCAGCTTTCTTTTTTAAATAAAAAAAACAATTCTTTCGTAGATCTCTTCCCCTTAGCATTTTATTCGATATTCATGGGGCTCAATCAAAAAATATGTGAACGCGTGATATGATACGATCTAATACGATGCATGACACAAATCTCATACGCGGTAAGGGGTACGAAAAAGGTAAAGCGTGGAACGTGTGAATAAGAAGGTGAATAGGGTTCACGTGGGTACAACGTTAAGGAAGGGTGCGTCGCACCCTACTTCTAATGTTCAACACTCCTAATACACGTGAAACGTCTTGTAACGGCTCGTTGTAACTGGCCGATAAGGACGTTTATCAAATTTCCACGATATTGTGTAGAGCGTTCGTGTAGGTAGCTCCTCGCCTCAAACCATTCAGGCCGAACCCTTTCTGTACGCGATCGGAGAAAACCGATCTATCGATCGACCAACACCCTATTATGAGGCCCGGGGGAGATGAAGAATCCTATCAGTGCGATAACGAGCTTCCTCCGTTTTCTCCCCCTCGATGTATATATATATATATATATATATATATATATATATATATATATATATATGTATATGTATATGTATATATGTATATGTATTTATATACGTGTATATATATACAGGGTGTCCTGTAATTAATGAATAATCCTGTAACTGTCGATATGTCAGATCATGTTCTACTATATGCTGGAATATCGGTTTAGTAAAAGTCCCACGGTTCTCCAGATAAAAATCATCTGCTTTTGGTTTGTTGCATGCGATTTTTACAAATGATAACTTTTTAGATCCGGTTTGAAAAAAGTACCCTCGGTTACTTGTTTTATCTACAAAATTCTTCTTTTTAACCTTAAATGTTAAAGAAACTTCATTGAAAAATATCTTATACAGAATTTTAATACAAACCAATTTGAACTTCTGACTTTAATAGCCAGTGGTGTAAAAAAATGTACTACGCATATCGTGCCAATTACTTAAAAAAGTTTCTTAGTTATTGTCGATTCATGTCATTTGTAGAAATGGCATGCGAAAAATCAAAAGCAGATTATTATTTTTTTTAAATAACATTAGGCCCAAAGTCTTGAAGCCGTGGAGCTTTTACTAAACTGAAATTCCAGCATATAGTAGGACATGATCTGATCTATCGACAGTTGCAGGACTATTCATTCATCACAGAAATTACCAGCTAGCACTAGAAATAATTAATAAAAATTCGACGAAGAATGTTGCTTTTATTCAGTTTTTCGACATTCGAATATCTTGATATTTCCTGAAATGCAAATGCCTTGAAAGAAGTTTGCCGGATAAAAATTGTAAATATACACGTCACAAAAATATAAAAATAATTGAATCAATTAATTTTATTTCTTATGATCTCCAACTTATCGGCGAAGGGCAGAGAACATAAAGGCGGAGTCTAGTTCGTCCGTTTTAGTACGTTTTCGTGGCGCTATCTACTGTGAAACGAAATTTAAAATTTTGTTCCGGCAACACGGCTTATCGAGTACCCGATGTGAGACGAGTACTCGAAAAACTCGGGTACTCGATAAAGTTCGAGTATAGCCGTCCGTTAACGGGTACTCGAAAAATTCGGGTACTCGATCGGAATCATAGTCTAATTACCCGACTCGACCCGACCAATTCTGCTACCCGCACATCCCTTCAAAATTGCAATTCTTGCCTATAATTAACCTTCCATGACACACCTACCTCTGGCCACGATTTTAGCACACTGCATCCACCTACCATTAACGGGATAGACCTAGCTCGGGGCCGGAAAAAAACGGAATCGACGTGAATTTTTTTAGGGGTGTGCAGGTTGTCAATTTTTATTTTTTTTTACAATGGAGTGTATATTTTTAAGTATCTTGTTCAATGTTTGTATTGAAAAATATTTATAAATGTGGTTGATACAATGGTTTATGCAGACCGCTGTTTGAAAAACATCCTTCGCAGTCACTACTGCTGCTCGGAAACAAATCATCTGAAATATGAAAATCAAACGCATTCAGTTTTTGCATGAAATAGTCTAGTGCTTGGAGGAAGAATTTAAGGAGCCAGTCCACTTTGGAGCCACGAAAAAAAGCTATTTTAGCGATTTTTTTTGAGGATTTTATAAAAGATATGAATATAAAAGTTGTTGGGCGTGATAAATGAAGTCTTGAAATACATTAAGGCGTTACCCCCACTTGTAGCGCAAAAAAGGCCTTTTTCATGAATTTTTTTAAAGAAAACTACAAAACTTTTTTAATCGATCAATATACCATCTTAAAAAACACATCTTGAAGAACTTTCAGTAATTTTTTTATTGAAAAATATTACATTGTTTAGTGGCAAATGGCCGTCAATGAAATAATGTTTTTATATACACGGTTTGCGGTGACCAACATTGCAGCGAAGTGGATCATCTGAAAAAAAAATGCGGATGGATTTAGTCAAATATAAGTATAAACTAGTCTTTAATCGAAGGATTTTAAAAAATATTCATTTTTCACAAAATGGCGGACAGTCAAAGTTAATGGTTCGATTTTAACGAAAAAAAAACGGCCGTTCTTTGGCTCTAAAACGGCCATTTTTTTCGAAAAAAAATCAAACGATTAAAAACTACATTTTTATGTATTAAATAAGCCTGCAAAATTTCAAGAAGATCGGTTCATTAGTGTTCGAGTAATCGTGGTCACCGACTTCAGAAATGCCATTTTGAGAAAAACGCGTTTAAAGTTTCAATTTCAGTTTACACGAAGAAAATATTTTTTTTTGTAAACTTACATAGAGTCATCTATTCCGGGCCCATACGGAAGTATGGGCCCGGATACTTATACTTCAAAAAAATGCAATAAAAAAATTGATTTTTTCAAAATCGCAAGTGGGGGTAACCCCTTAAAAAAAAATTGAATTCATTTTTATTCATTTTTAAGTACAATAACTATAGTTTAACGTAATGCCTAAAAAATGGGTGGGCCAGGTAGCTCCATCACAACTCGGCAACGGCTTGTCTGAAACAAAAAAATCAAAGTCCATTAGATTCAGTATGACACCAGCTACAAAATGACCCTCGGATATAAAGTTTTATCAAAAAATAAAAAAATGGCAGATGAAAAACGAAAAAAAGTTAAAAAACGCGTTTTTTCGCAGTTTTTCGCAAAAAAAGAGTAAAAATGAAAATTTTAAAACCATCGAGGTTCATCTTGTTGCGAATCATGTTTACAATATGTGGTTTAAATTTTAAGAGAATCGGTTTATTAGTTTTAGAGATACGATGGAGCTAAATTTTGAAAACGTTGTTTCGAGAAAAACGCGTTTGAAGTTTATACTATGAAAAACTCTTACCTAAACTCAATCGGCAATTCCTGCACCGTACAAAATCCCTTCTGATTGCTCATCATCGTCGATTTCTTCAAGTCTTGCTTGCTATCGATTTTTTGAAATTTTCGAAGTGGACTGACCCCTTAATGAAATGTTGATTCTTGAAAAAATGGCGGCCGTCCAAGTGAAAGTATCGATTTTCGACAACAAAAACGCTCTATTTTCGTTGATAAAAAACTATGCATCAAAAAAAGATTCCTTCGTCCAAGCAGTGCTTTTCAATATGTACAAGCAACGTGTAAAATTCGAGGTTGATCGATGCGGTGATTTTGAAAATATTGTTGTCACCGATTTGGAAAAGTAATTTTGAGAAAAACGTTTTCAAAGTTCACCGATTCGCGGAACCTACATATAAACATCCAAAACTCCTTCAATTTTCAACGTATCGACTTGAAATTTTAAGACAATATGTTTGAAACGCTTAATTTTGAGAATCAAACGAAAACCAAAAATCGATACTTCCAAAAATGTTAACTAGGTGCAAGCATTTAACAACCCTTTTTCGGTTGTCATCGAAAAAAATCGGGAATACACTTTCAACACCCGTGCAGAAATTTTGACAGGGATACCCTATGTCCGATCAAATCCCGATCAGGCTTTGTCATGGATTCCCCAAAACCGGTAACCCGGTTAGAATCCAACTTGCATCCGTATCGGAATATGTATGACGACGATGGCATATCTTTGAAAATTTTGGCGTCACGTGTATTTTCGGTATTACTATGAAATTCCTATCTATAGGTAGGAATTTCCATCTAGAGGTTCCTATCTATAAAATTCCTATCTATAGATAGGAATTTCCAATTTCTATAGATAGGAATATCCAACGCAAAAGACTGAGATGGACGCAAAGGACGCCAAGTAGTCCAAAATACGATAACCCAGTCGTAGTTTTCCATTTTTTATGGTGTTCTTGCCTTTCATTTTTTAAATTGATATTTTAATTCATCAAAAATGTATAAATGTTAATTATTTTTATAATAAATTTAACATGCAATAATTCCATTTTTGCCATTTTATTTCAGCCTCTATTTACCCGTGATCCTTCCAAGATTCCTCAATGATTCCATGGGGAATCTCTTTAGAGTCATTAAAGGATCCGGTTCTGGATCCCTAATGGAATCCAGTTTACGGATCTTACATTTATTCTTAGAATCTGATCCGATATCGGACTAGATCCCGACTGGGAGCCCGGGATACAAGTCAGAATCCAGCTGTATCCCTGCCAAAATTTCTGCACGGGCACTTCTCAATATCCCTGCATAATTGAAATTCGAAAGATGTAAAATTAAATTGATTAAAAAAATTGTTGGAAATTTTCACCTTCGTCGAAGTAAATATGTAATTTAATACTCGTCCAGGTCAAAATGACCAAGTGTATCAACGGAAAGTAAACTCTCGTTTCCCGGATAATACTTTTGTTGCGTTACTGCTACGCGACTGCAAGAGGGAAACAAATGTTTTCTCATTTGTTCTCGATAGTTCCGAGGGGAATCCATCCACTTTGTGGCAACACGGGAACGTGAATAAAAAGTACAATGCAAAAAAAGCTGAAGCGGTCGGGTAATCGTAAGGTTTAAGTACACTGTATACTAGGGTGGCCCAAATTTAAGCTCTATTTTTTTTCCTTTTTCTCACCATCCAATTATCTTCTTTAAAGAAAGAAAAAAATGGTTGCGAAATCTGCAAGCGGTCAAAAAATATTTAGGGGTCGTTCAAGCCTCCCAAAAATGCAAATTTTCATTGAAAAATTGATTTTTTTCGTTCATTTCTCAAGAGCTTTGAAATTTCCAATTGTCGCGATTTTTTTCTCTTCTTACTGATAAATTCAACACTTTGTAAAATATTCTAAACAACTGATGCTTTTTTTGTTTTAGAACAGGTTTTTTAAATTTACCTCACACTTCTAACCCGATAAAACGGGGGACCTATAATTTTGTGTACGGACAAGAGTTTTAAAGAATTGATTTATGATAACAAAAAATTGAAAAATCTGTTTCCAAAGAAAAACGATTAATTGTTTCGAAAATTTTACAAAGCGTCAAATTTATGAGTGAGATGAATGAAAAAAAATTGGCGAACAATGGAAATTTCGAAGCTCTTGAGCGACGACTAAGTATTCATTGACCGGCTAGAGCATTCACGAGGTTAATTTAAAAATTATAAAGCGTAAAATTCAAGGGAGAGAAGTGAATGAAAAAAAATTTAAAAATCGATTTTTTAATGAAAATTTGAATTTTTAGGCGGCTTGAGCGACCTCTAAATATTTTCTGACCGCTCGCAGATTTCGCGATAATTTTTTTTTCATTAAAGAAGATGATTGGATGGTAAGAAAAAGGAAAAAAATAGAGCTCAAATTTGGGCCACTCTACTGTACACACTATAATTTTCGGAATTTTCAAAGAACCTCACAAAAAATGTCATGTGTATGTGCTTCGACTTCTGAGTAACGAAGACTACGTGGATTTTCTTCAAGAACGAGCAACAGAGAGTTTCGCCCGTTTCGAATTGAACTACTTGAAAGCTCGAGAATCACGATGTTAAGGAAGAGAGCGAGAGCGGGAGTGAGAGAGAGAATGATAAGAAATCAAAGGGAGAAAGGGGAAAAATGAAATGAGAAGAGTTGCCGCGAACAAAGCGACGAGGTCAGGGTCGCGACGTCTTACTCTACTCTCTACAAAATAGTGTATGTGTGTATATATACAGGGTGTCCTGTTATCATTGGATAATCCTGCAACTGTCGATAGGTCAGATCATGTCCTACTATATGCTGAAATTTCAGTTCAGTAAAAGTCCCACGGTCTTCGAGATAAAAATCATCTGCATTTGGTTTTTCGCATGCCATTTCTACAAATTATAACTTTTTTACCCGGTTAAAAAAATACTCTTGGTTATTTGTTTTACCTAGAAAAGTCTTATTTTTAACCTTAAATGTTAAGGAAACTTGATGAAAAATGATCTCATGCAGAATTTTCATGCAAACCAATTCGAACATCTGTCTTTGATAGCCTGCTGTGTAAACAAAACGTACTACGCACATCGTGCCAATTACTTTAAAAAGTTCCTTACTTATCGTCGATTCTTATCACTCGTAGAAATACCACGCAAAAAACCAAAATCAAGTGTTTTTTTTTTTTTTTTTTCAAAAATAACATAAAGCCCAAAATCTCAAAAACCGTGGGGCTTTTAATGAAATAAAATTCCAGTATATAGTACGGGGGTTCCCAAACTTTTTTTATAGCACCCTCTTTCTGCAAAAAAGATGAGCGCGCCCCACTGTCACATCTTTATCGCTATTAGGGTAAAAGCCCCTCCCCCCCCCCGCCGTATATCGTGACGCCCACCACTTTGAAAATCAATAATATAGTAGGACATGATCCGACCTATCGAGAGTTGCAGGATTACCCATTCATAACAGGACACCCTATGGATGTATGTAGGGATATAGTTTTACGATATTCTACTTGTATCCTCATCCCCTCCTTGGAGCATGCCCCATCGGAAACCACATTTTCTCGACGTGGCCCCTTTCCTTTTCCTTCTTACCTTTTTTTTCCTTGATCGTTGCACGAACTGCGATTTTTATAAAGGTGCTCACGTGTCTCTGCAAGCACGTCCCTTTTCCTTTCACTAGGTTTTTATCGCGCTTCCTCATCCTCTCTCTCTCTCTCTCTCTCTCTCTCTCTCTCTCTCTCTCTCTCTCTCTCTCTCTCTCTTTCTCTCTCTCTCTCTCTCTCTCTCTCTCTCTCTCTCTCTCTCTCTCTCTCTCTCTCTCGCTCTTCTTCTTCTTATTTGTCTTCCCTACCTCTTTCCTTTTTTTCATTGCCCAATGGAATTCCATTACGCGTGCAATGATGTCATTTTTCCGGTCTGTGCTTCATCGAATTTTTCGATAAAATAACGTTCGAGTAATACTGGCGAAAATTCGTTCCAGAAAATTTCGAGCTGCGTATCAAATTTTTTTTTATTAATCATCGACTTACGTGTGCTAGGAAAAATATGGGGTTTGAAGAGCCACTGAGCTTCGAGTGCAAAAGGAAACTTTCTTAAAATTTCACATTGCAAAATTGTTATGCGAAAAAGATACGAATAATTAGCCAGGTACCAACTGCTTGCGAAATTTTCATGAAGGATGGGAATTACGTAATTTTGGTGCAAGGTGATCGCGATACCATCGACGAGTCTCCTTTGGGTAGAACAGGTATTATAAATTCGGATGAATGCAACGTCTCGCACGGTGCGTTTGTCCGGTAAAACGTCACGCGACTCTCACATTTCATGTATATTGTTACATGAGCTCGTTGGGCTTGCCATCTTCTCAGCATTTTTAATATCTGTATTCGATTTCATAGCAATTTTCCCGTTATATTAAAAATTCTAAAATCTACTAAATTGTTCGTTACTTGGACGTCTAAGTTGTCACGAATTATTCTATTTTTGAAATTCTAAATTCTTTTGAATTTTTTTATTTCTTAAATTTCTGATTCTTCTCTCTACTTTCAAACTCCAAATTCTTCTATTTAGATTTACTTTTTTTTTCATTCACATCAGTTTCAGTGATTCTTCTGCACGCTTTAATATTCTAAATGATAAATAATTCTCTATTAAAAAATCTCCTCAAATTAATTTTAAGTCCTCGATCATCCGAATGCTAAAACCTGCCAAGTTCTGTATTCCCACCACCGTCGATTTTTTCTTCACATTACTGCTCAAAAAATTCGAAAATTTGTGTGAACGAATAAAACAAATGGTCTGCGTGATATGCATCAGACTTTCAAGTCAGCCTGGCCTAAAATTCGAGGGGTTATCCATAAATTTAATTTTCGGCAATTTGCGCCGTTTTTTTCGTCTCTGCAGAAAATTTACACCCGTCTCGTTTTTTTGACACAAGGATGTGCCTTTGCCCTGCGGGTCGGGATATTGCATTTTGACGTAGTAATGGATGCACCGAGGTCATGCCATAATTCATTGACGTTGCTGGGACGTTTGCATGTCGGAACACATTTATGGCACGTAGGTATATCCGTGGATGCAACGGTATACGTGTATGTGTAGAGAGGGAAAGACAGAGAGACAAAAAGAGAGAGAAAGAGAGAGAGAGAGAGAGAGAGAGAGAGAGAGAGAGAGAGAGAGAGAGAGGGTGCGAGGTCACGGCGCCTGTGACAACCAACTGGTGCACAGAGAATTTTTACGACGTCAGCTGGTCCTCTCTATTCGCTCTCCAGACTCCTAGGGAGAGAGAGAGAGAAAGAGAGAGAGAGAGAGAGAGAGAGAGAGAGAGAGAGAGAGAGAGAGAGAGAGAGAGGAGCCATTTCAGTGTCGTATGCGTTGAATATCGTACGAATATGGCGCATAAAAGCTTTCCCATTCGCTGTCTCCGTTCCTCGCCTTTTTCTCTCTCAATCCCACAGCCTGAGGCTTTCACCCTAGCAGCAACGTTTGTTTGCTCGGACCGGAGGAACTACATGGCGTCCGCTTTTTTCCCATTATTTCACACTTTGACATTCGCCGCCAGTCACATTCTTCGCGACCGGTGCGCCATGCTTTTCCTCCCTCGTTCGTCGAGCCTCCCCGTTCGTCGAGATTCTACTCAAAACTGGCAGGCAAACCCTCAGCGATCTGACGTCACCCTTACTTCTCTTTCTCTTAACCCTCACTCCATCCCTCAGCCAAGACAAACAAAAGTGTACAAATAACCAAAGTAAAGTTACAACCAGCAACGAAATTATTTCTCGTGTAGCTTCGACGCAATCCAGTGTCTCTCGCCGAGGAACCGTCCGTAGTCCGGGTGGACGATTTGAACCACCCTGTAAAGGGGAGGATTCATTCGCTGGTGCAGCCATTTCGCTAGGAAAATTGCGGTGCAGTGACAATTTGCCTTATATTTTTTTTTATATTTTTATGTACACACGTGGAGCAAGTTGACCGGAGATATTCGCCTTCAAGGAATAGCTTCACAATTTCCTATAGTCCCCATACTAAACATTTTATACGTCGGAGAAAGTTAGAAAATTTTGTTCCAAAGTATGTACTTTGGAATAAGTATATACTTCTTTTTAAGTATAGTATAGTCCTGATATTAAAGATAATATACGCCCGAAAAAATTCATCTTTAGATGAATGTAAGCATATTCGTACGAAAGTAATTTCGAGGAGCATGCCGGCTCGAAATTCAACGATTCTGACAAATTCAAGGGCCACCCTCAAAAGGGATGTGCTGATAGTCGACATTGCATAGACGTAAAGAAAATTATACTTTTTCTATATACAGGGTGTCCTGTTATGAATGGATAATCCTGCAACTGTCGATAGGTCAGATCATGGCCTATAAAATGGAATTTCTGTTTAGTAAAATTCCGACGGTGTTCAAGATTTTCGGCTATATGTTACTTTTTGATAAAAATGATCTGCTTTTGGATTTTCACATGCATTCAGTACTTTTTTTACACAGCAGGCTATCAAAGTCAGGCGTTCTAATTAGTTTGTATGAAAATTCTGCATAAGATCTTTTTTCATAAAGTTTCCTTAACATTTAAGGGGTACCACTAGTGTGACAGTTAAAAAAATCAATTTTTTTGTTGCATTTTTCGATAGTCTATAGCTTCAAGTATACCTTACTACTATACTATACTTCGTACTTCTATCGATTCATAACAATGAAATCAATATTTTTATCTTTCAACCCGTTTTTCTCAAAACGATATTTTTAAATTTGCTGCAGTTCTAACTCTAATACAAATCTTTGGAGCGAATTGAATCTCGTTTTATCGTATTTAGTATTTTTTTTTCATACTATGACCTTCCAGTTTTTCGATTGGATAAAAAATGTCAATTTACCATCCAAAAAACCATCAGATTTTCAAGCGTAATTTGGAACTTTTTTTTCAAAACTCCGCCATTTTGTAGGTTTTATTTTTTTCTTCTAGTTCAACGGACTATTTAACTTTTTTAATTTCGGGCACGTATGAAGGTCGCAATGGGATCAGCAGTGGGAGAACTTTTTTTTTGGAGAATCGGGAGACGGCCCATAAGTCGCTGAAAATTGAATATTTTCGTTCAAAAAAATTACTGTATATACATCAATTATCCACAAATATATCCTCGAAATTTCAAAACATTCGATGCAATACTTTTCTTTCAATGAATCCCCAAAAATCACCTTTTTTGGGTGATTTAAGGTTGAGCCCCTTAAAGGTTGAAAAGAAGAATTTTCTGAATAAAACAAATAACGAGGAGTATTTATTTTAACTGGGTAACAGAACATTATCATTCGTAGAAATGTCATGCGAAAAAGCAAAAGCAGATGATTTTTATCTCGAAAACCGTGGAACATTTACTAAACTGAAATTCCAGCATGTAGTAGGATATGGTCTGACCTATCGACAGTTGCAGGATTATCCATTGAGAACAGGACACCTCTTATGTTAGTATGTTGAATAAGTGCTCGCTGTTTTGCTGTGAAAATTAATGCTTCATTAAAAAAAATCATTCCTAATGCGTTCAAACATTTCGAAATTGTTGTGTGATCAACTCATAATGAGTTGATCACAACTCAGCAAGTTCAGCTAGCGTCTAACATGAGTCTTCGTGAAGTAATGTCTCCAATTCAAAACGTGAAATCATTATTTTTGAAGCGTCTCAACCGATGTCTGCATGTTGTTTCCGACAGAGCATGGTCGCGCCTAAGTCTCAACAAGAATCCTGTGAGCATCAACAGCAGACTTTTTTTAAAATAAAGCAGTGCAGTAAAGTTCCTCGCAAATACTTTTTCTTTGGCACGAAATTGGACATGCTTGAGATGCAGTCAGAGGCGTGAAAAAAACGAGCTTTGTCAATAATTTTTTTATAGTAATTAAGTTTGTTTTTCAAAAGTGGTTACACAGACTTTTTATGTTATATTTCAACTTGACTTGTACAAATTTTCAAAGAGAAATATTGATTATTTATGAAAATTTCGCTATCTTTGTCTATAAATTGTCTATAAAATTTCACTGGATCATCTGAAATAAAAAAAAATCATTAGTTTAGATAATAAATCTAGTCCTGAATCGAAAGCTTTTCAGCGAGACCTTATTCAACATCCTAATATGTCTATTCACCCCTCCCCCCCCCCTCACACTCGTGCGTGCATTCAGATGGGGTAGTTGGAGTACTCAGCATCCCCAATCTTCTTTTTTCTTCTCCAAAGTATACCCCTAACTGTACCGTGTGTCGCTTTTTTCCACCCCCCCCCCCCCATGTACCTTTATCTGCATCTTTTCATCCTCGTCCCGCAGCCTCTCGTCGCGCGTTCCCGTCAAGGGCGAAAGATGCAGCGAGAGAGTGCATTCGTGCGGTGTTCCGTCTCTCGGCAGTACGTAACCGGCAATCCGAGGCAGCTTTATTTCACTCTGGTATTTCTACTCCAGCCCCGGTATGTCTCTTTTCCGTCTCTTTCTCGCTCTGCTCTCCCGGGTCTCGTTGTACAGCTCCCCCGGTGTATGCGCGGGTCCGACTGCTCCCTGCGCTCCTGGCCTCGACAAACCGTCATGGACACCCCTTTGATTCTTGGCAACGAACTTTCTTGGCATTCGAACAATTTCCTTCCACGGATACCCCGTGGTTTTGGACACAGACCTCTTCCTGTACGCGCAGACTTTGTCTCTTCTCTTCGGTCTCTTTGTACGTATACTCACGATGCAGTGTCATCGTGCCAGACGATTATAATCGCCACCCCCGCACCCCCTTCGGAAAATGTCCACAGGGTGCGTAAAGCCGTATATGAAATTTCTTTATACACACACACACATATATATATATATATATATATATATATATATATATATATATATATATATATATATATATATATCTGCATCTTATTTATGACACCCTCAGCAGCGTTTGGCTCATCTCCTCTTTCTCATTACATGCCTGGAGAATTTAATGTTCCTCCACAAAAGAAGCGACGCGGTTGTAACTTCTCGATTCATCACACGAAATAAAACCATCCGATACGAGCCGCAAGGACAACCAGATTAATATGCCAGACGGGGGAGGATATCGCCTGATGAGCGATAGTCTCTGTCTACAGGGTAAATTTATCCACGTGTATGTATATGGGTGTATATCCGTGAGCAGCGTCGAGTAAACTTTCCTACATGGCTGATAGGGCTCTTCCGAAGCTTGCGGTGTATTAAAGCTCTCACCCCACTCGCCAGTTTCACTCTTCCGTATCATCCCCCGTGTTCGCTCCCGCACATCTCTCCCTCGATTAGCTCGTCTACGGGAGTGTTCCGGGACCGTGCACCTTCACTACCCAAGAAGCAAAGTCTCCACTTTACATGCCTCCTGGCTTATACTACTCGGTTATACGTCGCTCTTCACTCCGAACCTCGACAACCTCTCACCCAACGGGGAAACACGACGTCATGTACTCCTCGTGCGGAATTTCCGCCCGGTCTTGTTCTATATATATATATATATACACACACACACATATATATATATATGTATGTATGTATGTATGTATTTGGGTATACGTTTGGTCGCGCATCGGCACAAATGTGCAAGCGCGTACACATATGTGAGTGCATGTACGATAAGTAAAGTGCACTTTGCGTTCGCGTACGTCACGTAGCGCGATAGGCGAAAGCCAAAAGGTCACTCCGATATCGCCTGCGTACGAAACAGACAACGACGAATGGAGAATAGTGGAAAAATCTGGGTTGTCACAAGAGCGAGATTTTAGGTTAGGAATTTTTAGCGCGCTCGCTGTTTGGCGGGGAACGGAGTGGAGGTGGGACGATGCGAAAGTAGGGAAGTCGAAAAATAAGCAATGGTTTACGGTTTTTCAACACCTGATCGCATGGGTCGGGGATTGTGGGAGGGAGAGAGCTCTGATGTTGTCTGTGATTGGAATTTAGTGTAAGTATTTATATCGGTTTGAGGAACAAGCCTTTTTAGCGCTGACTTTAGGGCGGACCCTTTAGGCAGCTGATAATAAGCGAATTTTCAAGATTTTTTGTGTCGAAAGTGTTTATTCTAGTTAATTTAAATTTGGTATGTGTGTTAGTGCATCTTTTAATTTTCCTACATTTTTTTGCAATGTTTGAAAATGTCGATGTACGATACTGGCTTCAGAGATGGTTGCTGCCTGAGTTGTTTCGCGGCGAACAACCTAGCGTCTGGTGCATTGATATGAAATACCAGGGCCAAGAAGTTTTGGGTTTCTGAGATCCAAACGCTCTATGTGAACCTGTAAGATCTGAAGAAAAGTGAGACTTCGAATAATGGGACTCGTTTGAAAAAACGCTCTATTATTCATGAATTTAAAAAATGGTATTTGTTAATAAAAGAAGTACTTACTTTTCGATAATTTTCGAGGAACTTTAGGTTCATATAGACAATAGTTATATTATCTGTGAGTGTTCAAAATTTCGAGATGATCGACTAAATAGTTTTTGAGTTATCTTGGACGAGGTTCAGAAGAAAGTGGTTATCAGGAAAAGGTGTTTAAAGTTTTAAGACTCTAAAAGGTTGTGACTAAATGACCTACCGATTAATCTGCTATTCCGGGGCCATAAAGTAGTCCCTCGACTTCGTGGAGTTCATTTTCGGCCATAAACTCGTCTTTACGGTAAAAACGGATCGCCTTTCTTAAAAAATAAAGAAAAGAGATTCCGGACCTATTTCATCTGTGTACTACAACATATCGATCTATTTTGAGGAGGTTTTAATTTGGGGTCAAATTTTGTTTACAGGAATCATTGATTTTAAAATCTGAACAGTCTTTTAAGGGGAGGTACCTGAGTATACGGCGAGAAAAACAGGTAAACTTCGGAATTTTGTCTCAAAAACTAATGTTTCGATTGCATCCTGTTTTTTTTTTATTAGAAAATATGTACATTGAGGTATGTTTAGGAATTTTTTAAAATTAATTCGTTGACTGGAAGCGATTCAAACGCGGTTCTCTCGAAACATAGTTTTCAAAGTCGGTGCAAGATGTATCTCGAAAACGGCTTGTCCGATATTGTCCAAATTTGGATACAATATTCTTCGATAGTTTTTCTCGTTCGCCACGTAGGATTTTTTTTTTAATTTCCGTTTTTAATGGAATTGCGACTGTTTTAATTTAACATTCGTTTTTCGTTTGCAATTTCCGACGATTTTGGATTGCATACACATTGCATGAAAAAGCAATGGTTCAATCAAATGAAAAACCCCTACGTGGCGAACGAGAAAAACTATCGAAGAATATTGTATCCAAATTTGGACAAAATCGGACAAGCCGATTTCGAGATACATCTGGCACCGACTTTGAAAACTATGTTTCGAGATAATCGCGTTTGAATCGCTTCCAGTCAACGAATTTATTTTAAAAAATTCCTATACATACCTCAATGTACAGATTTTCCAATAAAAAAAACCCGGATCCAATCGAAAAATTAGTTTTTGAGATAAAAATTCCCTAAGTTCAACTTTTTTCTCGCCGTTTACTTAGGTACCTCCCCTTAAATGGCTTTTATATAAATATGCTTTCATTTATCTAAAGATGCTTTTGGGTGTTGTGCGATGTTAATGACAATTAGCTATTATAAGGACGATCGCTGAATTGCTCCTCAATAACGTTCCTCCACATACATATATGTGCAGGGTGTCTAATTTTACTTCCACACCAAATAAATGCGAAAATAACGTCGAACAGAAACATACAGCCAAAAAACATTTTCAAGCGTTTTTAGACGCTGTCTGTCGTGATCTCTAAAAAAAATTCCGAAGAAATTGAGGATTCGCAAATAGAACAGTCTTAGGCTCAACGGAATTGAGTAGACAGTTTTTTTTTAATTCGAAGCTTTGGCTGGCCGACAACCGGATGAAATTGGCATACGGAAATTCGCAGTGCGCTTCGTAAATTCACAGTGCAATTCAGAATTCCCAATGGCTGACATTTCGTGTAAACGAAAGTCACCCATGGATGTGTATGTAAAGTACCTACATATTTCTCCCAGAAAGGCTCGAAGTGGGATATTCATGGAGGCGAGAGTTGCCGGAGCCGCGTATGCATCCTGCAGAAGGGTATAACGAGCACGAGCCCGACTCCGTCGATCTTGATGGCGCACGGTTTCAGTTTGCCCGGTTTGCCAAGCCACCTCTTTTTTCTTTCCGGATCGAGGCGATGGCGTATCTCCTTTTCTTCGTATCCTCGATACTTTTTCCTTATTCTCAGGCTCATACATCCTTCATATCCTTCTCTCGTTCCGTATTCACTCGACTCCACCGGTCGTCGTTGTTGCCATGGTCTCTTCGTCGTCGTCGTGTCAGGATCTCACCCAACCACCACCTCACTCCCTGGTACACCTATTTGCCTATTCATCCTCCATCCGAGGAACCACTCATTTCTTTGCTTGCTTGCTCCCAGGCTATTTCCGATCGCACCATTCCTCTTTCTCTCCTCGTGCAGGGGTATATTCTGCCTCTCTTTGCAACACCTTATCCCTAGGGTACACATACCTACGGCATGCCTTCATGGTCTTCGCTGCTGTGGAAAAGCCTCTTCACGCTTCTCAAGCTCGTTCAACCTCCGAACATACTGTACGACAACTGCCAACTACCCTCTGTCGTCCATTTCGAATCTATTTACCTGAACCCATCTATTTTCCGCGCTCCCGGAATCCATTCGTTTGCTCAAGGAAATGGTCGAACCTTTCGTCACTTCCGCATCGAAAAGAAGCCCCGGTTCGAAAGCTCTCGTCGTCTACCAGTCTCCACAGATAGAGTGGCGGAAGATCCATTTCGCTGAGATGCCCATGTACGTACAACACGCCACAGCCATGGGCGAATGAACAAAAGGTCCATTTACATCGCTCATTGAGGATCCCATTTGAGGCTGCCGGAAGAAGAAAAGTGTCATATCCATCGCCAACAATAATCGATCACATCCTGTGGCTTTTAGTTACCCAGGACATCTCCAAAAATAATTCATTCTTTTGTGGCTGATGTGGCACTCCATTCATCGTGAACTGTCTCTTCCTGTGTGGAGTCCGACAAAAGGAAACCCGATCTCTCCGGTTGACGTTCCAACTCTCGGGATAGAAAGATGTTTGGACAGCTCTTGCTCGGCTGGTATTGTTATCCTTCCTAAAGATCTTGACTCACCTTCCCACTGGATGATGCTTTTCCACTTTCGAAACTCGCTTCAACGTAGAGACCATAATCCACTGTCCAAAAAAATCATCAACATGCCAAAAACGTTCTCTCCAAGGCGAGACTGGAAAATGTCAAAGTCTGCATCAATAGATGTGCGTCACTTTCCAAGTGGCGTTTTGCGCCATCTGTTGGGATATTCCATCATAAGTAGAAAGAGAGGTAGATGGACGGATAGAAAGATGTTTGGACAGCTCTTGCTCGGCTGGTATTGTTATCCTTCCTAAAGATCTTGACTCACCTACCCACTGGATGATGCTTTTCCACTTTCGATACTCGCTTCAACTCAGAGACTATAATCTGCCGTCCAAAAAAATCATCAACCTGCCAAAAACGTTCTCTTCAAGGCGAGACTGGAAAATGTCAAAGTCTGCCTCAACAGATGTGCGTCATGACGCGAAAATCAATTTAACAGTCACTTGGATTTCAGGCGCGTTTCTCGCATTTCCAAGTGGCGTTTTGCGCCATCTTTTGGGATATTCCATCATAAGTAGCAAGAGAGGTGGATAGACGGAGTGGAACGGAAAAGATGGATACGGAAGTGGAGAAAGAGGCAAGGGCGGCATCATCGTACGGCTGAGTGCCCGCGACATAAATTCGATACGTCTCGTCCCGTTCAACCGAGAGAGTTTCTTCTCGACTGAGACTTGTCGCGGTTCCGCGAAAACCAGAAGGTTGACGACAACGACGAGAAACGAAACCGACCGGATGATAAACACGCGATCCCTAGGGCGTAGCCTGTTCAAACGATACAACAATGGAGGTTGGGTCGAAGAGAAATATAGTCAAACACATGCATACGCATGTACACGTCTTTTGCTCTTACGTAGCTCGATGGATACAAGACACCAACCGGAAATACGTGAAACGTGACGTGCGAGGATCTCACCGAGATCTCCGTTCTTCTCTCAGACGGTGCACGTGACTGCTTCCTCCACCTATCCAATACGCGAGAGCTTATGTTCTCCACGTGGTAAGCTCTCGTACGTGTCGTCTCACGTAACACATGGACACATTGCTGGACAGATATCGCGAGAGAGCGACGCCGAGTTGGAGAAAATGTCGCTTTTGCTTGTCCTGTATAAGCCTTCTGTTTCTACCAGGTGGTGTTTCTAATGCTACTGCAAATTGTGGTTCGGTAGATTGGGAGATGTCGCGCTCCATACTCTGCCATGCGCATTACCGACACCCGCTACGAACTCCGGAACCCTCTCCCTTCTAGTCTCCCTCGCTGGTCTTTTTCGCTAAGTGGCCTTTTACTGCCGGTGCATCCATGTTGCGATATACCAGGTGTAGAAGTAAGAAACCGGAATTTCCCTATAGACGGTGCTAGCCATCAGTTTAGGGACCGTAAGACCGCTTCTGCAGCGCCATCATCTCCCTCTAACAGCTGACGAAGATTTTCAACACACCACAACCCATGTTCCCTACACTGGTATATGTTTCTATAACCTTAAACATGTCGAGTTTTGTGCCGACGAACTACGATTTGCGGACATCATTGGTTTTCTGTTATCATTTGAAGAAAACTGCTGGAGAATCGCATCGAATGCTCGTCGAAGCCTACGGTGAATATTCTCTTGGTAAAACAGAGTGTTTCGAGTGGCTCAAAAAATTCAAAAGTGGTGATTTTGACGTGAGAAACGAAGAGCGTGGAAAACCACCGAAAAAGTTCGCAGACAACGAATTGCAAGCCTTATTGGATGAAGATGATACTCAAAGTCAACAAGAACTCCCGGATCAATTGAATGTGACGCAGAGAGCCATCTCCATTCGTTTGAAAGACCGGAATATGGAAAAAGGCAACACAAAATCATTTTGCTCCATGATATTGCTCCATCACACACAGCAAAACGGGTCAGGGAAACGATCGAGGCGTTCAGTTGGGAAATACTAGCGCATGCGGCTTATTCTCCGGACTTGGCTCCGTCCGATTATCATCTATTCGCATCAATGGGACACGCTCTCGCTAAACGACGTTTCAATTCGTATGAAAATGTACGAAAATGGCTCGACAACTGGTTCGCTTAAAAAAAATAACTGTTTTTTTTTGGGGTGGCATTCATAAACTGCTGGAGAGGTGCGAAAAATGTATAAATAGCAATGGAGATTATTTTCAGTAAAATATTTTGTATCATTTTGAAACAACAGACGTGGAATTAAAAAAATTCCGGTTTCATACTTCTACACCTGGTTGACGTCATGTGGCATGAAAGACGTGTCTGTATCGCGGCTCCTTTCGCTGCTGCACATGCCACCAACACTTGGGACACCGTGAACTACTATTCTCCATCTGCCATTCATGCGTTTCCATCAACTTCGACCAGTTGGCATCATGGCTGAGAACCGTCGCACGCTTTGGGTGGCTGGTCTCTCATCAAGGCACATGCCATCAACTTGAGATCCAAATGAACTCAACAAACACTGCTGCTTCAAGGCCCTCAGATGATGAACTCGCCGAGATCAAGATCACAAACGAACTTGTCCCATCTCCGCGTAATTACCTTGAACGACATCTGGAACTTCTTTACATTGCAGCACCTCCCTTTTTATATCCGTTGGAAGAGACGGCAAATCTATTTGGGCTTATTCATCTGAAAGCTCGAGATAATGGATTTTCTATTCCGACATGAAAAAGAAGAAGAATGAAGCGGTTTCGTCTTTCGCCATTGTCATTCTACAATCTTTCAGCACTCCGTATTTCTCCTGATAAAAGGTGGCTTTATATACCGACGAGAATCGGACAAAGCGGTCGCTCCACGATCCTTTCTGCCCAGCTTTTCGGTTCTGGAAAACGGAGCTCCAAAAATCCCCAGGAAGAATCACGTGATCGGATTCTTCCTCATGAGCCGTTTGTGCGAGGCGAAATTAACCTTTTTCGAATTATTAAGACTAATGTGCTCTTGTCAGCAATTGGTGACATTTCGCCTATATGCAAAGATACAGTTGCATATTTACTAGAATCTGCGTCGTATCCTCCACATTTGATCCAGAAGGAACAGGTCACTCTGACTCTCTCCAGGAATAGCATAAATCCCAAAACAAAGGTCTCGCAAGTGATCAATCTTGAGGACGAAACCTGCCCTTTGAGGAACGCGAGCCATTATTTCTTGCGATTTCCCGAAGACGTGAGGCGAGGACCCCAGTCAGACCCTGTCTGACTTCATTCTGATTTTTCCCCTTCGTGATGTCCTCATACACGGACGAGACGTCTACGCACGTGAAGGACAATTTCAAAGCTCGCCGTGCACCATACGTCTCTTCGCACACTATAATCCCTCGTGAAGTTTGTGAAGAGTTGTATCGGAGTTGCAGGGTAGGCCCTTTCAGCTCGTTTGCACGTACAGCATTGTTGGAAGCCTGCTGAAACGTAAATTCCCTCAAACTGATGGGGCCGAGATTGATATTTATTCGAACAAAGGAGGAGAAAAAGGGGAAAGGTTCATTGGCTGGTACAACACCCCTTGCTGTCACTCTGTTACGCCCTTCGAGCACTCACCAGGAGGTTCGAGCTAACTGTCGATGAGACGTGAATTAATGAATCGTTATAGAGGCTGAAGAACGCGAGAGTCTATATAATATAGCGCAGTTATTTTATGATCGGATATTACATTAGAAGAGGCGGTGAGTGTGTAGAGGGAGGAGAGGGATGGGGAGAAGCGTCGATGAAGGAGCGAAAGCGCAGCTGGCACAAGGGCCCGGATATAAATTAAGGACGTCCCATCTATCGCATTAGCGATTTTGATATCACTGTTTCCGTACCTAGGAATGTCTCGCCACCCTCGCGGATATTCAATTTCATCGACGAAAATGAACTCTGACCTCGTTTATCCTCGCCCCCGCGTCGTTGGGCCTCCCTGTTATCAATCGTAGAAAAACATCCTTCCCCAAGATCCTGATGTTGAGCAGCGTTGTCCGGGGCGGTACTTGGTTGGGTTAACCCGGTCCTCTAGTTTCTCGGCTGTTTTTTTACAGCTTTTTCAATAATTTTTTACGGGCAAAGCATCGAAGTAATCAATCTCATTGTTTTTGCATAATCTTTATTAACATTTAAATAAGCTTTACAAATTTTTTGAAGTCAAAATATGTAATAGAATAAAAGTTATAGTGGCCGACAGGAAGACATCAAGTAAAAGAGGTGCTTGACGGTGACCAAGATTGCGGCTGTTCTGCTTATCTGAAATCAAAAAACCAAACGGCATTTTAATCTTCATATTTAAGACTAGCGATTGAACTAGAGTGAATTCTAAATTACAAAAATTGACTTTTTTATACACTTTTGAAAATTACATTCTATTTTTTACTAATTTTTTCGTAAGTTTTTCGCTCGTACAAAAAAAACTATCGAAGCAATCATGATAATCCTAGTTCAATCGCTGGCTTATAACATATTAAAGATGCTGTATAAATTTGAACAAGATCGGTGCAGTAGTTTCTGAAATATCGTGGTCACCGTTTCGAAAAATGGTGTTTCGATAAAAACGCGTTTGAAAGTATACCTGCTCCGTATACCTGCTCCGTTCCAGGGCCGTAACTTGTGAACCACTTCGAATATCGAAAAATCCTTTGGCACACATTTTCTACACATGTTGTAGATGTGATTTATGAAGAAAAAAAATCGATTTTTTCGACCCGAGAAACTAGAGGACCGCCTTAACGCTAGACCGAGCGTTGACTTGCACGCCGAGCGGGTGACAGTTTTCCGCAGTTGCCCTGTGACCTCTTGAAGTCGTGGAAAAGTCTTTGGACGACATGGTGGGAAAGAAGGCCTGGAAAGAAGAACAGCGGAAAAAATGGTCGAGATGGGGGATCAAAAGCTGGATCGAAAAGAGAAATCGAAGAACAGAAAAAAGGAGGTCAAAGGGCCAAGGCTTAAGGGGCTACATCTACCTAGAGCCCCAGAAAAAATTGCTCAATTTCGATTTTTTTCTGGGCAGGGGTTGGTGAAAGAGAAAAGAATTTTTTTTAAACACCAAAATACAGAATAGCATGGCTACCGGCAGGTGATGACATTTTCATCGCGACATTTGGCGGTGGACACTCTCCAGCTGAAACGGTCCATCCCAAACATAAAAACCAAACGGTTTATTCGAGATAACGATAAATGCGAGTCGTTGACGATCGTCGATTTTCTTGATAATTTTTGTTAACAACGTGGCGACGAATTGAAACGCGAGCATAAAAAATCTATGAAAAAAGGCATCATGTCTACGTAACTATAAAAAAATTAAGATCAATGTTTAAAAAGTGAGATCGTCAACGACCTTTAAATGTTTCTCATCGTATCTCCTGTAAATTTGGCAACAATCCATGAAGTGGTTCTCGGCATATCATGTCCACCGACTTTGAAATCAGTATTGAGAAAAACGCGTTTAAAGTTTGAAGTATGTTGCCGACCGTTAAAAGCTGTAGCTCTCTTAATTTTAGGAATATTTCACGAAATTTTCAGGGAATATAAAGGGTGCCCCAAAATGACCTGACATTCTGGATCGTGCGTCATTTTTTTTGTGGCGAACATGGAGTACCAATCATTGACAACTGGCATCAGGAAGTATTGAGGTTTAGTCGTGGAGAACTACACGATCGAGCAACGCATAGAAATGGTTATTTGCTGCATTGTTACTGCACAGTTTTCGCAGACGAAGTTTCATGGTCGTTTTATCTCGCGCCGCGGCGATGTGAATTGGCCACGAAGATCGTGCGATTTTGGACTTCTTTCTTTGGGGTTTTCTGGAAGGAAAAGTGTATGGCCAATGGTCCACAGACCATTCCGGAGCTCAAGGAAGCAATTGGATGCACCATCAATGAAATTAGTCCGCAATTATGCCAAAATGTTATTGAAAATTTCGTCAAAAGAGTGAACGTTTGCAAACAGGGACGTGGGGTCTATTTATCGGATGTTGTGTTCCATACATAACCTCCTTATTTGTACCTTATGTCAAAACAAAAGTATTCGTACTTTTCAAATAAACAATACGTTTTATTGATAAATAAAAATGTCAGGTCATCTTGAGACACCTTATAGCTAAAAGGTGATACTATCGAATGAAGATATTTTTGGATGATGCAAAATTGACCCACCTAGGTAGATGTAGCCCGTTAACGGGTGAAACCGAAAGAGGATGGTGGAAACACGCGAACGAAAAGGAACGGCGGAAGTGAAAGGGTGCATACAGGGAGAAAGAGCACGTCGAGTTTCGCCGACGATTCCTGGGGGGGTAGACGCCCCCCGTCTGGAGGCGTCTGGGGGCGTCCACCCCCAAGCGTCCCGGCGACAGGGCGCTTGGCAACGAACGATATTACTCCTCCGTGCTTACTTACCGCTACAGGCCCCGCCGCTTTGCCGCGTCTACAAAGTGTGAGGAATCGGATAGAAAGATTACTCGTGCAAATAACCGACGAGGGGAATACGTGCGAGGGGGCTGAGAGAAAAAACCTCAGTGCCGAGTGGGTCCGCACGCTAGAACGATCCAACAGATAGGAAACATTCGTCCGTCGTCTTTTTCTTTCGCTGCTCTTCTTCCGCGCGCGTCTCCTTCCCACTTTCTATCATTTCTCCTCTCCTGTCTGGCACTCCCTTCAACCTTCAACTCCTTCCATCTTTGACTGAGGTTTGCGAGCAAAAAGAACGCGACACCTTCGCGTCGTGCACGAGCTCACCTACTCTTTGAACAAATATGAAACATACCGGACAACGGTCGAGGACGCGCGGTGTTCACCCGTGTCAAGCAGCATCTACCTGGGCCAATACTCGGATGGGTGACCGCTGGGCGAAAACCAAACTTTTCAACAAAAAAATTTGATTCTTTTTTTGTTCAAGTGGTCATACATTCGAAAACACACACACACACACACACACATCCACACACATACACGCACGCGCGCCCACACACACACACACACACACACACACACACACACACACACACACACACACACACACACACACACACACACACACACACACACACAATCCTGGATACATCTGAAATAATTGAAAATGATGTTCTCACTTGAAAACTATGAACTTTATCAAAAAATGTTTTCAACAAAAGTTTTTAGTTTTCAGCTGACAAATTTTTTGGCAATAAAAAAAAGTTATGTTTCCGTTTGAAAAAAACATGTCAGCCTTTGTAACGCCGCCATTTTGAATTTTAGCTCCTCAAATAAATTTTTTTCAAACGTCCCCCTTCAATCCCTAGAAGTTTTGTTCCACATAATAGTTCGTCCGAGCAATATTTTTCGAGAAAATTCAGGTGTAAGATTAAAATGGGACACCCTGTATATATATCACGTATAAGGCTGTTTTCTTTTAGTGAGGGGCTATACTAGTGTGAACGTTGAAAACTTGGGTGATTTTCGGGAATTTTTTGGAAGAAAAGTACTCAATTAAATGTTTCGGAAAATTATGAATATATTTGGCTATATTTGACCTATATTACATAATTTTTTCATAGAAAAATATTGAGATCCAAGAGACTTATGCGCTGCCTTCGGAGACGCCAAAAAAAGTTCCCCCTCTGCTGACATGATTCCGGCCGATTGAGTAGCTGAAACCGAAAAAGAAAAAAATTCGTTAAACTGGAAGGTATTTCCTGTACAATGACGTAGGATTTTCGAAAAATATCACAATCTAACAAAATAGCGTAGTTATGAAAAAAGTGTGTTTTCTTGCCTATAAAATGGTCATTTTTTTCAATGCCAAATCGTCAATTTTCACCCAATCAAAAATATCCTACGTCATTGCCGAGTAAATATATTCAAGAGTACTCAGTTCAAATTTCGAGTCAATCGGATAATTGCTCTTTGAGTTACAATATCAGCAAATTTGAAAAATCTCATTTCGAGAAAAATACGTTTAAAGATTGAACTATCGATTTTTGCAAGATAAAGTGATATTTACCATGAAAACGGCTAATTACAGGATATTCTTGAAAGTATAAACTGTAGAAAAATGCAAAAAAATCGATTTTTTGAAAGTGTCACACTGGTATAGCCTCTTAACATTTAGAATAAAAAAATGTATATATTACATTTTTTTTTAAATAGAGCAACATGCATTTTCGGCTTCGAAACCCACCCAACCCCTTAAAATAAAAATATTTGTATTTTTCGAGTAAACAATACGTTTTTTTTATAAATTGAAATGTCAGGTCGTTTTGAGGCACCATTTTGAGAGCAACGGGCGCTCATAGCCTGAAAAAAAACGTCTTTTTCTCATCCGGCTTTTTTCGTGCATTTGCCTCTGCATACTTTCGCCTCTCCTCTCTCTCTCCCTCACGTTGATCCCCAGAACAATGGGGTACCGTTCTCGCCGAATGTACGCACGGCCGAGGTATAACTCCCGATTTTTTTTCGTATTGTTTAATTCTCGCGTACATAGAAATCCGAATAATTTGGATTCTATGCCGTGCAGTCGGGGGGAATTGCGAGATACGAATAACAATAACGCGCAGCTTTTCCGAGACCGTGCCCCACACCCACCCGCATTATACGTACAGATGTTCAGCCACGTCTCCGAGTACAATATTCACATGCATTTGCAGTGACGCGCAGTGGATAAATCCGTATATGATCAGACACGCGAGACACGAATTCCAACCGAAACAAAAAAAAATAAACAATGGCGGTAAATATTAGAAAAAAAACGATAAACAATTTCACGTGCTTTTTTGCGCGGAAATCCGTCGCGCGAAACGTATTCGTCGATGCGGAGATGGATTCGCAGCGGATATGACGCGATATACAGGCATCCATCACTCGTCGAGACCATTCGAAGGTTCGCCTGGGTATTCTTGGAATTCACAATTCGTAAAAATTCCATCTCTCGAACGAGCACCGAAACTTCATCGTGCATATAACCGTATATGCATATGTAGGCGTGTGTGTGTGTGTGTGTGCGTGAAACGTTATATTGCAAAGTATAGAAATTGTGTACCGACGCGCAGGGTTCGCTGAAACGGAAGTTGCGGCTGCGTTCATTCTCTGCTTCAACCCCCTCGCTCTTCCTCTCGCTCTCTTCTTGCTTCCTTCACCATCGGGCTCTTTGTCTGTTCTTCTCCTCCAACCTCGTCGTATTCGTAAGTACATATACTGCACATCGGAAAAAGACACTTGGAACCCGCTACATCTATGTAATGTTGGCTATCGGGAGATCTGGCTCTTTCGAAAATGGTCTCCTATTTTTCTGTACAAATGTTGAAACTTGATTTTGAGAAACGGACGGTTTTTTAAATGATCTTTATGTAGAGATGCTCACCATTTTCTAACGTGAACTTTGAAGACTTTTTGGCTTACACTGTGTTGAGTTTTGGAACAATTGGTTCCTTTTAGGCCGGTCTTCAAAGTCGAACGTCCGCAACAACACTTTTTCCATACATGTGTATACACATCGAGGAACTCGAGAAGGTTCATGGTCCAGTTCAAGAGACGAAAGCCCAGCACTTTTTAGCGTCGAATATGATTTTTTGACTGACAAAATGTGCAATAAAATGTTGCCCCTCAACTCGCCCCAACCCTAAGAAATAGGGGTTGAAAACTCAAAAATGGCCGTATCTCGATAATTAATAGCCCGATCAAAAAAGGCTTTAAACAAAAGTTGTTTGAAATAATAAAATTCGTATAAAGTTATCTGACGTCCAATCTCCTATCTTTGATAATAGTGGCATAAAAATCCGGACAAGGTGTTGTGCCGCTATTTTCAAAGCTAGGGGGTTGGACGTCGGATAACTTTATACGTGTTTTATTATTCCGAACAACTTTTGTTTGAAACATTTTTTGAACGGGCTATTAATTATCGAGATACGGCCACTTTTAAGTTTTCATCCCCTATTTCTTAGGGTTGTAGCGACTTGAGGGGCAACATTTTCTTGGGGTTACTTTCAGTATGCAACCATCTACCTTCAGTCAAAAATTCATATTCTCTCTAAATATTTGGCAGTGATCCGAGATATTTAGATTTCTATCATCGATACTGACCTTGAATGACCATGAACGACTTTGACCCCCTCGTGTTTTTTATGCGACTTGAGGTGCTCCACAAGATGGTTTAAAAAAATGTACCATTCCATTTTAAAAAGTGTAGTTGACCTTTACGTAGCTTCAGCGCCTTCACCGATAAAAAAACATGGTGGTCCAGTATGACGGCCTCGTCGAACACTGAAACTTGTCGGAAATATTTTTGGATATGATCAATAGTTTCAGTGCTATTGCTCTGTAACACTTTATGTGCCTCACACTGTGTATAGTGGAGAAAGTTCCTGTGGCGGCAATTCGACATCTACATTTCGACAATGCTACTGAACAGATGGTAATTCATGAAAAATGTCTTCCAAAACCCAAATTGTACATATATTTACACACAAAGATAACATATAGTGGGGACAGGATATCTGGCAGCAAATCGACATCGACGATCATTGTCGTAGTCCATCGTCCGCATACTCAACATTATGAGTAAAGAGACAATAGCCTGAATAGGGGACGTCTTGCCCAATGGGTTCAATATGGCTTTCACGCAAATGTGAGTATTGGCTTGTCCGGAAAATTCGTACCGCTTTTTCAGTAGGTGGCACATTGAAAAATTGGCACCAACATTCCGGACAACTCAACGCGTCATATCGACGACCTTCTTATCTCCGGAACCGACGAGACGACAGAGTCAATCACGTATATTGGGGTCGTATCAGGGGTGGGTGGACTGTAAACAATAACTATCGAATTTTTCATAATTCCATCTTAGTAAAAGCTTTTTCAACGGGCCGTTTTTAATCGAAGGACGTCAATATCGTCATACTTGCAAATGTAAGTAACGGGGATCCTCGGCGCAAGAAATATCGACGAGAAGTTGCTTTCAGAACTCGGTAGATCGCGAGTCGAAATGGAAGAGGCGAAGACGTAGAATATTAACGGAGGCTGCTACGGCAATTGCGAGGGAAAACTTCGCTCCTACTTAGTCTTTAATTATCGGGTTGCTGAGGAAAGCAGAAGGAGATGGCGAGAGGGAGAGAGAGAGAGAGAGAGAGAGAGAGAGAGAGAGAGAGAGAGAGAGTTCTGCATTGCCGCAATGATGAAGCTTTTTTCCCCATCTCTTTCAATCTTGTTTTCTCCTTCCTCTTACACCACCAAAGACTGTTGGTCGTCGCCGTATCGAATATTGTGAAAAAGCCCAAACGCCCGGAATATTGCGCGAAGAATTGTGCAAAAAAGCTCTGTGAGTAAACTCTCTCACTTTCTCGCATCGCGGCCTTCCTAATCTCTCCTCTCTCTCTCTATCTCTCTCGAATCCTCTCTTCTCTTCGTACCTTATCCCTGATCTCGAAACCCTCCGCCCTCGTTCCCTCTTCCTCGATTCCTCGTCCACAAACGCCACAATTCATCCCTCTGGCAATAACTCACTGATTCTCCGCCTGCTCTCTTTTTTTTCTCGATTATTCTCTCTCGGGCGCACACAGGTAAAAGCAGGGGCAAAAAAGTGAAACGATACAAATTGTACCTCTGACCTCTGGTCTACATAAATCATCTTTCCAGCCCGACGTGTCCTCCATCTCTCTCGCACCCCCTCCCCCTCCCCGCCGACCTCTGGTCCTCCGCCCTCTCTACATAAAGTAGCTCCCTTAGCTGTAGACAAAAAGTACGAGTCACGAAACGATGCTGGGGGAGAAGGGAAGCGGGAGAAGTGAAAACTAATAAAGGACCCAAGATGGCCGCGCGTAATTGCCCACACTCTCGGTATCGTCGCAAATGTAGTGCTATTATTATTATTATCATCAGTAGCACATTTCGAGAAGAGCAGCCTCCGTATGTTGCAAATATCCTGGCATTGGGATAACGCAGGGTGCATTTAAAAAGTCGCAGCTAAACCGCACTGCATGTAGGTCGTGAAATGCGTAGTCCGATAGAGATAATTAAACCGATATCAATTGAATAGTGGTAGCCAGTACAAGTCGATAATGGGCTTGAGGACTTTCAATAACGCTCGGATCTATCCAGCAGAACATTCGGACGCGTTCACCCAATTTACGCCTGTCAACGTTCATGTGTTACATCCTATCCTAAACTATTGAACGAATGGTATTCGTAAATTTCGTTACTAAAACGGCCCCAAAGATTGCGATGAAATGAAGATGACTAAGGTTTTAGGGTTAGGCCACTCTAGAGGCTGGAAAAATAGGCTTTTTGTGGATTTTTTTTCAAAAAAACTATAAAATAAATCGCTATTACAAAAAAGGGTATTTATCATACATATCAGTGACAGTATACAATAATTTTTTTGAAGCGATAAATTTCAAAATGGCGGCTGTGCAGCGTTTATCTCAAAACTGCATTTTTTAAGTTCCCCGGAAACATAACTCAGATAATTTTCAACCGATTCACTTGAAATGTGAAATATATCATGAAAAATACATTGTCTATGGAAGTACGTAGGATTTTTTTTTCATATTGCATAGTGCATTTGTTATTAACAATTATCTGACGATTTTTTAGGTAAATTTTTGGAAAGTGAAACATTTGCCTAATAAGTGGTCAGATAATTGTTAATAACAAATGACAAATGAATACTTCCATAGACAATGTATTTTTCAAGATGTATTCAACATTTCAAGTGAATCGGTTGAAAATTGAGTTATGTTTCCGGCCAACTCAAAAAATGCAGTTTTGAGATAAACGCTGCGCATCCGCTATTTTGGAATTAATCGCTTCAAAAAAAGTATTGAACACAGTCACTGATATCTATGTTAAACACCCTTTGTTGTAATCTCGATTTATTTTGTAGTTTTCCTGAAAAAAAATCCTTAAAAAGCCTATTTTTTCGGCCTCTAGAGTGGCCTAAGGCCTTAAACCTCATCCGGCAGGTTGAATAATCGGATTGATGTTCACCAACTGAACATCTCCTAATAGAAGAAACATTCAGTCTTTGATGCATCTTAGTTCATTGATCTTGATGATTTCGACTAAAGATTACGATTTCCGGCGATAACATCACAAAAGAAAGGATTCAGGCTAACCGATCGATGGTCTTCCAGACACTTTTTGATTCTCCCATAGGTTGTCACTTACCCGATGATGGCTAATCATCCGAGAAAGAAACGAGCCAGGACTTTCGATGAATCAGCCGAGGCCAAGCTGCTCTGTGAAGTTTGGGCGTGATTTGGAGGACACCCTGTGCATTCATCTACATACGTATGCGTATAAAGGGGTCTCATCCCTCGTCGTTCCTCGCTTCGCTAGAGTTGCTTATCTCAGCCGCAGGTACGGGGGTACGAGCGGTTCTGTCGTGACGGGGTTGGGGAATTTCGCCGTTATATCCCGCATTGTCGTATATATCAGGACGAGGCAAGGCTTCTCTCCTAAAGCTGGAAATTAGCAAGGCCAGAAGCGGCCGGGCATGTTACACAGCATGCTATTCCGTTCCCGAGAGAGGGAATGAGTCCATATGCAGATATATCTTTCCCTCTTTCCTCTTCTCTCTCTCTCTCTCTCTCTCTCTCTCTCTCTCTCTCTCACTCTCTCTCTCTCTCTTTCTCTCTTTCTCTATGACCCTTTCCAGCAGGTCGCTGTCGCACGCATGCACTAACAGTCTCACAGTGCAATACGGACCGTCTGAACCGGTTGGTACACTTGGTACCCGCACCCCCTCAACCACCCCCGGCGATATCTACCACCGTAATGCAATCTCACGGTGTCCCGAGCGAGGCAACGGCTATTAGCGTAAAACTGGAAGCTGCACGAGAGATCGATATCGGCCTGACCACCAGGCTTGGACCAATCACGTATACTCTCGGTCTCTCTCTTTCTCTTCTTCCCTTTTGCCTTTACCAAACGCTTCCTCATTTTCCACGTTAGCTGTCACAGCTTTTTCCTACGCTAAATCGCTTTTTAGGAACCTAAACGAGTGGCGTCCTAAAGTGGAGTTTAATGTAGTACTTGCGCGAATTATTACCCGGGATTATGATTGAAGATAAAGCTATTCTGCTCGTGATCAATTCTCGAAAGATTCAGTGATCATTGGTCGAATCTGAGCATTGCGAAAGCTGAGCATTGGTACCTTAGATTAGCCAACGAGGTACTATAAGACGAGCGTTTGGTAGTGCTGAACGGATCCAAAGAACCCCAAAGAGAATCAAAGGCTACAGGCATTTGGTGTAGTCCAGTAAAAGAGACGAAAACCCAGCACTTTTAGCGTATAATTAGAATTTTTGACTGAAGCTAGATGATTGCATACTGAAAGCAGTACTAATGAACCCTAAGAAATAGGGATTGGAAACTTTGAAATCGCCGTATCTCCGATAATTAATAGCCCGATCAAAAAATATTTCAGACAAAAGTTGTTTAGAATAACAAAATACGTATAAAGTTATGCAACATCCAATCTCCTATCTTTGAAAATAACGGCACAAAAGACGAGGACAGACGTCCCAGACAACGACGCAGCGATATGTCTACTCCTACTCTACTCGATGTTTTTGTGCCGCTATTTTCGAAGATAGGGGGTTGGACGACATTTAACTTTATACGTATTTTATATTTCCAAACAACTTTTGTTTGAAATATTTTTCTAACCGGCTATTAATTATCGAGATACGGCCATTCTTAAGTTTTTTTTACCTTTATTTCTTAGGGCTGGGGCGAGTTGAGGGGCAAAATTTCATTGGTGTTACTTTCAGTATGCAATCATCCAGCTTCAGTAAAAAATTCTAATTCTACGCTAAAAGTGCTGGGTTTTCGTCTCTTTCACTGGACTAGTACTTTCGCTTTCACCCAAACAACGCCAAACAAAATGGAAGGTACCAGAGGTTACAACGTTGTTGTACCAATGGCTACGAAACTTCGGTACCTTTTCATGGAATTCACTCCACAAAAAGTCAAACGAAGTAAAATCACATCAAATCAAAGGAAGTACAATGACATGAATTTGATGTAAAGTGGATTCCTTTGTAGCCCTACGTACTACTCGATCCAAAAAACTCCAATCAAAATCGAAGCAACCACATTCCAAAAGCCTTTTGTACCTCGAATTGATACAAACACAATCAACTTTTCGTAACTTTGTCTCGTAGTGCTTAGATTCGTTAATTAATCACACGATCTTGACGAAACCTTGTTATCGTCTTCGAGTGATGTTCATCCGAAAATCCATTTTCAGATTTCGTTCTATTTGCATTTGGTCCCTCGAAAGCCTCCCTGGACGGGACAAAGGGGCTTCCCTCAATAGAATCAGCTACCTCAGGGATTTTACTTTTTCTCGGTAAACAGAAACGACAGCGAATTCACTTCGATTCAAGAGAGAATTTGCAAAAGTACCATCTAGGGTACGAAGGCTGGAAAATAGAGAGATAAAGGGGTATCGAGATAGAGAGCGCAAGAGGGGGAGGGGGGAGAGACAGAGAGACAGCGAAGTCCAACGTACACACGAGAGAGATGCCTGCAGTTGGATCGTTCGAAGAGGACCCATACAGGAGAGGAGAAACCCACTCTCATCGCGATTTGCATAGGAACGCTCTCGCAGTCTGGCGACCACCTCGCACGTGACCCATTGTACTCGATTCACACCGTAACGCCGTAATACTCCCACCCAGATTTCCTCCATATCTATGTGACTAGCTGTTACTCTCACGAGCGGAGGATAAAGCCTTAATCGGATTACTTGAGCATTCAGGAGGCTTACTAACCCACGGTATCTTCTCTCATCTGACCCACGTGATCGCGCGCCGGCGATAATTTTCACGAAAATTGCGATAACTAATGACGCCACACGGTCACACCGTCACTTCCAAAATCCTTCGTACGTAAGGTCCGTATTCGGAGCACCCCTGATACGACTTTGGGCACGGAGATCTGTTGGCTAGGGAGCCTCGAAGGGCGTGCAACGGAGGGAATTTCGGGTGACTGGGCCAATGGGATGGATGACCGCTGATAACTGTCCAGTCCTCATGAACATCCAGCAAATCCTTCCATGCATCCCACCGTCATTCAAACCCAATTATAGTTTGCGATAATAATTGAACGTTCTGTGAAACGAGCTTCACCCATTTCCTGATGAAAATGGATACGTGAAGGATGCTTTTGGGTCAGTTGGGGGCAATTGGATTGTGACGACACCCAATGGAAAACCAACGAAAAAAAAATAGATTCAAAATCAATTCTGACGCGACTGCGTGTCGAGATATCGGGAGTGAACCAAGATGGCGACTCTCTACGATACCGACGACGAAACGGGATGAAAAGTCAAAGTTTTCCTTCTTTTTTTCCGCGGGAACTAGCCGAAAAGCAATACAGCGAGTACTTGTATTATTAGCGATGCATAGCAAGTGAATGGTACGAGGTAAAACTTTAACGAGCGTTTACTCTTCGATCCGTCGTAACGAGGTATAGCGAGCTTGCTCGAATTCTTTTCTTCATCCTGCTCTCGTCCATTCGCAGTTTACTCTTTTATCCCCGTTGCTCGGCGATAAAGATCCTTTTGTATATAGCGTTGCTTGTACTCTGTTTTGCCTCTCGAATGCATTATTATATCCGCGCGAGGGCTGTGTACCTCCGGGGTGGAGGCCAGCTAGAGTTGAGAGCGATAAAAAAAATTGGCTGGCTCGTTTTGTGCTGTTCGCGTAGTTGGCGGAACTTTTGTCGACTTTGCTACGTCGCTCTTCGTTGAAAAAAAAAATACGTTGAAGAGCGATGAGAGAAAGACAGCGTGATGGAGGGGCGGTGGGGAATAGTCGACGCCGTGAGGCGAGAGGGCAAAGAGGAAGAGAGAGAGAGAGGAAACTCGAGTCTCCATGGCTCATGGAAGAACGAAGTTTCGCCTCGTTAGTAGTTGGCCGAGTCGATCTGAAACGTGGAGAAGGGATATTCCGTATGCACCCACCCTCAAGGATCACTCCGTCTCCCTCATGTTTTCCATCCTCGTTATCGCGCTCTCTTTCCACACTTCCTCTTCCTCTCGCTCGCCATCTATTTTTCTACGATTTTTTTTTTAATCGACGCTTATTAACGAGAGCCCACACGGGAAAGTGCATTCGAACAAAGGACATGCATGTACTCTTGAAGCGATGACGTTGGTATGGTCGGACCGATAGACAAATGAGATCCTCGAAAAATAGCGAGACCGGAAGTAATCTGAGGGATCAAGCGAGATTGGGATACGAAGTTCCATGGACGTCAGAGGTACTTCATGGGATGTCGACCTGGTCCTAAAACTTGCCATGGTCTGGTGAAATAGTCCTATTGTTACCCTCCATTCATCTTTTGTCCATTCTTCCGGAAGATTCATACGACTTCGGCTGCGAAATTGTTTGGTGGTGACGAATTGTCGACTCACATGCTCGTCCCGGCCTTATTGAGCTCGGGAGATGGATTTTTTTATATAAAAGTGTCCCGGATCAAGAGTTTTGGTCCGATCGAGTTCTACCTGGAAAATTTGCAATCCGCGGATGATTTTGCGTCGACAACTGTGACAGGAAGCTCGATTGGAGGGCTAGGTGAGAATTGGTCGTAATAGATAGGACAAAATACCTGAAAATGGATATTTTCTTTATTTATCTCTACAATGGATTAGGCAGGCTCTTATTCCATGTGAAATCGTTTGGTAGTCACGATTTTTTAAGTGCCATGCTCATCCAGGCCTTATTTAGCCCAAGAGATGGATTTTTTTTAAATAGACGTGTGCCGGGTCCAGAGTTTTGGTCCGATCGGATTCTACCTGGAAAATTCGTAATCAGCGGACGATTTTACGTCGACAAGGGTGGCAGGAAGCTCGATTGGAGGGCCAGATTCCAATTAGTCGTAATCTATAGGACACAAGACCTAAAAAAGGATATTTTTCTATTTCCCGCTAAAATAGATTGCGCAGGCGTTTATTAGTCACGAATTTTCAAGTCCCATACTCATCCAGGCCTTATTTAGCCCAGGAGATGGATTTTTTTGAATAGACGTGTCCCGGGTCAAGAGTTTTGGTCCAATCGAGTTCTTCCTGAAAAATTCGTAATCAGCAGATGATTTTACATCGACAAGGGTGGCAGCAAGCTCGATTAGAGGGCCAGATTCCAATTGGTCGTAATCGATAGGACACAAGACCTGAAAATGGATCATTTTTATTTCTCCCTAAAATGGATTGAGCAGACTCTTATTCGTTGTAAAATCATTCGATAATCACGAATTTCCAAGTGCCATCCTTCTCCAGCCCTTATTTAGCCCGGCAGATCGATTGTCACAACAAAACCGCTGCAACTGAACATTCAAGGTTTGGTCTACATTCTTTGCCACTTACGACTGATTTGATCACGCCCATAGAATCTCAAGGTGGCTTCCGAACCACCGAGCTTGCAGAACAAGCATTTGGGAAAATCCATTGATTCATCTAGTGGATTGGAATTTGGGAGCTCCAAAATTGCAGTGCAGAGCTCAACCAACTGTACCACTGGGCTCTCTGAGTTTTGCTCGTTCATTCGCCGAATGTATTCGTTGAGAAAGAAACGAAACATTGTGAAATATATTAATTGAGGAACAAACGAAACATTGCGAAATATATTAATTGAGAAAGAAACACAACAATATGGAACGATGCATATAGGTGGAGCTCGAGACCAAGCGTAAACGAGTACCATAGGGGTAACATTGCTACATTTCATATAACGTACAATTAATCACGGACCCGAGTGACGGGGACGAACGGTTTTGGAGCGCCGTATTTTCGTTACATATACTGTTTCAGTTCGTTGCAGCTACAACCTTTCGCTCTTCCACTCTCTCCCTCTATCCCTCATCCCGTCTCCACCCATATACCCGGTACGCTGTGATCCAATTTCAGATTTGTTACCCAATTACTTCAATGAATTAATGCCATGCTCTACACCGGGTGTCGAGGATTGCCTTGCTCGGAAAGATTCCGGACATCGAAGGCAATCCTGATCGCATTTTTCCAATCCTAGTATTTCCAATAGATCGCCCTACTTTTACGACTCATACATGATTGGTGTATACTTGTTGCCACACGTTCTCTCCTACCAATTGGATATCTGCAAAAAGTTCTTGATAAATGAATTATGGCACTGGCGTTTCCGGTTACCGTCCACTAGATTGCCACCTGACGTACGTCGTCGGATATCAATTTTTATTTTTTCATATTCTATGTATAGAATTTGTGTATTCTATGTATATCTCGCATACATTGACAGGAGTGAAGTAAGATGGGGACCAAGAAAACATATCGATTTTCATTGTTTTTTTCTGATGAGAGTTTTCAGTTGTCGAGGTCAGGATTTTGCACACAATTGATACATAGTCTTGACAAGTTTGAGTTGTTTTTATATTGCTAAATATTGATTACTAATGAAGTTATTGTTATTTAAGTAAAGTGCCGCCGATGCTGCATGGCCAATTGGTGTAGGTGGTTCCGACTACTCGCGTCGTATGAAATGAGAAATTAAAAAATCTACTTTTAGTACAACAATGAAACATTCGTATAACCGGGTACGGTTTTTGAATTTTGAAAACTAGAAAAATGGCAAAACGTAGAAAAAAGAGTTCAACGTCTGAAATAAACAACTTTGATTGATCGTTATTAACAAATGGATAAACATGTCAAGAAAACCATCTGGTCATAGGATCGAAAATTTTATAAGCTATGCTCCGTCCAGATTCCAAGTAAATCGGACAAATAGATTTTGAGCTACGACTTAAACTCTTTCATAAAACATAACTCCGAGAAAAACACAGAAGAAAATATGGTAAATATCAGCAGTGCAGTTTCTTCACAAAAATCGTCTTACTCGGGCGGTTTTTCAATTTTTAGCTCACGCAGTCACCGCGAGAAATTTGCAAATAGAGTTGCTTTTACGTTTCATTAAAAAACACTCCAGGAGGGTTGACCCTCCGTATAAAAAGTACAAATGTATAAGTTAGTAAAAAAGTATAAATGCATCATTAGGGTGGCACAAATTTGAGCTCTATTAGCGGTCGCTCAAGCCTCCTTAAAATTCGAATTTTCATTAAAAAAAAAAACAATTTTTTTTTTCGTTCACTTCTCACCCATGCATTTAACCCTTAATAATTTTCAAATTAAGCTCGCGAAAGCTCTAGCCGGTCAATGGATATTTAGTGATCGATCAAGAGCTCCAACATTTCCAATTGTCGTGATTTTTTTTCTCTTCTCACTCATATAATTAACACGTTGTAGAATTTTCAAAACAATTGATCCTTTTTTTTCTTTAAAAACGGATTTTTCCAATATACCTCACACTTCTAACCCGATAAAACGGGAGACCTATAATTTTGTTTACGGACATGAGCTTTCAAGAATTATTTTATGAGCACAAAGATTATAATTCTCGGGTCAGCAGTGTGCGGTTAATTTAAAAAATCTATTTCTAAAGAAAAGCGATCAATTGTTTTGAATATTTTACAAAGCGTCGAATTTATGAGTGAGAAGAGTTTAAAAAATTGGCGAAAATTGAAAATTTCGAAGCTCTTGAGGGACCACTAAATATTCATTGGCCGGCTAGGGCTTTCGCGAGGTTAGTGTAAAAATTATAAAGCGTAAAACTCGTCGGTGAGAAGTGACCGAAAAAAAAAACGATTTTTTAATGAATTTTTGCAAAGCTGAGCGACCTCTGAATATTTTTTTGCCGCTTGCAGCTTTCGCGATAATTTTTTTTTAAAGAAGCTAATTGGATGGCTAGAAAAAGGAAAAAAAATAGAGCTCAAATTTGTGCCACCCTAGTATATATATATATATATAAACATATTCGCATTCTCCATTGTATATGTACTTTGAATAAAACGTTGAAAATCGCGCGAGCCATTGAAAAATGACTATTATGTCGCTTCGTCTCGATGGCTTTGTCTTTCTCTCATACTTCGTCTCACGGTCGATATCCAGCGCTGACTCGAGAAGCTTCACAATCAAAATAGAATACCTTTTATATATATATATTAAAGATAAATACATAGAAACCCAAACAAATCCGTCGTATCTCCGTAATGGTGGCTATCAGCTCACATGTCCATTTGCAGACAGTCATCAAAATTCTCCCGAAACGAACAGGGTGATCCATAGATACGGACCTATGGCTATTCTATAAATATGTTTCCATCAATCTAAAAGTGATTTCGAAGACACGAGGGTGTACAGAATGTTAAGTATGGTGACAATAGGTAACTATGATAATGGTCCTCCAAATTGCACGTATTCGTAATAACCTTTCATCGTGTATACACGCTGCTTTTGTATGATATCGTTCGGCACAGTCGGTGGGTTCGTCGCAGGTACACGATAAATCGCCTCGGGCTCATGTCTGTATCTCAACTAGCGTTTCTTTCTCCTCTTTTCCTCATGTCTGACACTCTGATGTTCTCTTGAACTGCCAAGCACTCTCGCTTCTCTCTTGCTTTTCTCTCATAATATGTCCCTCCCCCACTCTCGCTCTCTCTCTCTCTCTCTCTCTCTCTCTCTCTCTCTCTCTCTCTCTCTCTCTCTCTCTCTCTCTCTCTCTCTCTCTGTCTTTATCTTTCCGTACTATGACTAAAATTGGCAGGCCGAGAGGATTAGCAAGCTAGCCGACAGCGAATTTGACGTCCGCCAAGTCGAGGGAAGGGATATTAACGGGCTCTGCGTCAACCCCATCTTTAATTAGTGAACGAGGAGGTGGTGTACGCAGAAGCGGAGAAAGAGGTATACAGAGCGGAGGGCGAAGGGGTTGGACGTCGGGGGTTGAAACGACAGGGTTAAACGAACGGAAGCATAGCGAAAAAGAAAGAAAGTGCTTGAGAGGGATTTTGTAAAAAGAACTTGGTGCCATCTAACTGAACGAGAGGAGCAAAAAATTTCTCTCTCTCTCTCCCCTCTCCCTCTCGCTCTCCCTCTGTTTCACTGTTTCCTTCTCTCTCTTGCGACTGCATCCATACCTCTTCGCAGCCTTTGCGCCGACGGATCCGCTGCAGCAGCGGTGAAAGACGGGAATCGATGGAGCTCACCAGCGCACACCATGGCAACGCCAATAACCGATGAAAATACTCGACGTTTATCATTTGAAAAAAAAAAAAGAAAAAAATTCCTTCGGATGGTACGCAGGACGGAAAAAAGCTATCTCTTCGTTTCTCTTCCTCTCTCTCTCTCTCTCTCTCTCTCTCTCTCTCTCTCTCTCTCTCTCTCTCTCTCTCTCTCTCTCTCTCTCTCTCTCTCTCTCTCTCTCTCTCTCTCTCTCTCTCTCTCTCTCTCTCTCTCTCTCTCTCTCTCTCTCTCTCTCTCTCTCTCTCTCTCTCTCTCTCTCTCTCTCTCTCTGTCGCTCTTTTGAACGCTCTGCCGAATACGCTCAAGTACACTTCGTAAAACGGATGCATGTATCAAGGTACTCAACCACTACTTATATATATACAGGGTGTTAGGGAGGTCGATGGAAAGTCTTAAGGGGTGATAGGTCACCTCAGGAACATTTCCAACCTAGGTTACCTTAGTCCAAAGTCTAAGGACTTCGTGTTATCATGGTAAGTATGATTTTTGGAAAATTTCCCGAAATTAGGTCCTAACACGTTTACCACTTGTGTTAAGGAGAGATATACACCTAGATGGTCGAGATCGAGGATTTAGAAGCTATGAACATTCCGTCGACCGTAGAAGACCTACACTATGGGCCTGGTATCCATGATTCCATGTAAGTTGACAAATTTCATGATCTACTTATTCCCAAATTTTCAAACGCGTTTTTCTCAAAACCACGTTTTTCAAATCGGTACCCAACATTTCTCGAAAACCAATGAACCGATTGCCTTGAGGTTTTTTGTGGTTATTCTAGACACCATTATCTAGTACATGTCATAGGCTTTTTCCGTTACTTACTTTTTGTTTTATAGGCCAAATAATAACTAATTTTTGGCCCAAAAATCACTATTTATGTTCAAACGTCCGCCATTTTGCCATAAATCGATATTTTAAAATTCGGCTATGGCAAGTACTAGATTATAGTATCTAATTTAATAATCTTATTGGTTTTTTTTCAGATGATTTTTGAAGAAACGCCAGTGGGTACCGTATACGCAGATTTTTTTACGACGCTCCAAGGATCATACAATATCCTCGTATATTTTTGATATTTTTAAATAAAGAAAATTAAACATATTTTGGAATGAATATACTTTTAGATAATTAAAACCCCGATCCGAAATTTCAAATAGTTTTCCTTGAAAAAATTCAAAAAAATTACCTTTTTCCGGCTCCTACGTGTCTATCTGCACTTAAGGCGTTACCCCCACTTGTAGCGCAAAAAAAGGCCTTTTTCATGAATTTTTTAAAAGAAAACTACAAAACTTTTTTAATCGATCAATATACCATCTTAAAGAACACATCTTGAAGAACTTTCAGTAATTTTTTTATTGAAAAATATTACATTGTTTAGTGGCAAATGGCCGTCAATGAAATAATGTTTTTATATACACGGTTTGCGGTGACCAACATTGCGGCGAAGTGGATCATCTGAAAAAAAATGCGGATGGATTTAGTCAAATATAAGTATAAACTAGTCTTTAATCGAAGGATTTAAAAAAAAATTAATTTTTCCAAAAATGGCGGACAGTTAAAGTTAATGGTTCGATTTTAATGAAAAAACGGCCGTTTTTTGGCTATAAAACGGCCATTTTTTCGAAAAAAAATCGAACGATTAAAGACTACATTTTTATGTATTAAATAAGCCTGCAAAATTTCAAGAAGATCGGTTCATTAGTGTTCGAGTAATCTTGGTCACCGACTTCAGAAATGCCATTTTGAGAAAAACGCGTTTAAAGTTTCCATTTCAGTTTACACGAAGAAAATATTTTTTTTTGTAAACTTACATAGAGTCATCTATTCCGGGCATCCAAAAAAACTGCACTTCAAATTGCACTTCAAAAAAATGCATTAAAAAAATCGATATTTTCAAAATCGCAAGTCGGGGTAACCCCTTAATGCTATTTTTTTAATAGCATTGACATAAGAGGTTTTCGCGCATGGAAAAATGGTTTTAAGGGGGGAAACCACGCCTCAAAGAAAGGCGTGTCGAGGGGTGGTTTTGCAGTTTCACCCAGAAGCAGTTCACCGATTCGAATGAAACAAACCCAAAATTCTACTAAGGTAAAACGATGAAAAATCCATTATGGATTAATGAAAAAAAAAGGAAATGAGGGGTGACACGCATTTTGTTGAGGGGTCGTTTCCACCCTTAAAAACGTTTTTCTGGAGATTTAAAAAAAACCTGTCTAGCAGTTTTCAATGCTTTATCACGTATATGAATTTCAACGAAATTGGAGGCGGACACTCAAGTGATGTTCCTCGTTAGCCGAGAGGCAATTTTCCTGAGTTTCGGTCGGTGTCGCGCTCGCATACGACAGAACATTAAAATGAAAATATCCACATCGTATTTCATCGTGATACACGTAGCTCGTGTCCTTCCCAATCTACTAACCTTCAGCCTGTATACGTGTCTTCCCCTTAAAGTATAACCTACATTCGCCTCTTTGGCGCGGACGTCAGTATAATAATGATCGTATTTTCGAAGAAGGCCTCACAAGTTACGAGGAATAATTAGTTGAGATTGCTGTCGCTCGAAACTCTCGTCGGGCTAAATTTATGACAGTTTTTAGTTTCGCACAGGCGCGACCAACGCCGTCGCAACTATAATACCATGTACTTATTGCTACTAGTTGGGGGTGAGGATGCTTTGAGGTAGTTTAGTGTTCACCCGCAGACACCTTCCACATAGTTAAGCGCTGACCCACTTTTCTTGGATGCCATGCTGGAATTGACCATATATATGCATATTTGTGATGCAAGTTGTATGACGATCAATGCTTTCTTTACAAATGTCGACCGTGTGGTAAACGATTTTGAAAAATCAAAACGCAGCTATTCCAGTAAATTGAAAACAGGCCTTTAGGCTAATGCATTTCTATTTAGGTCAAACAGAAACAACGGACTATTTGTAATTAGAGAAAAAAATTAAACTTTGTCATTGTGCACTAGGGTGGCACAAATTTGATCTCTATTTTTTTACTTTTTTTTTCACTATCCAATTATCTTCTTCAACGGGTTATACGCAGTTAGAAATTTCAAATTTTTTTAATTGCATTTTCGGAATGTACAAATACGTGAATATATTCCCTGAAAATTTCAAATCGATCCTGCGAATGTTCTCGGGAAAACACACATATTTGTAAGGACGCTCGGAGCGCTACAAAGTTGACTGTTGAAACTTCAAATGCGTTTTTCTCAAAACAGCGTTTTCAAAGTCGGTGAGCACGATTTCTCAAAAACGGCTCAACCGATCGGTCTGCAATTTTAACACAACCTTGTCATATATATTTTTCAGGTATCGATCGAAGGAATAAGATTTCCAATAATTATTTATATTTTTTTTTCAACGATTTAACGAAAAAAAATTGGTCGAAAATCGAAATTGTTTCTTTCCAGAGCCGCCATTTTGTGAAAAATTTAAATTTCGACTATTCCTTCGATCAATACCTGGATTCATCTATCCTCTAAAAGAATCTTTTTGGTTTTTTCAGTTTAGATAATCCAAACCGGAGATACTTTGCTCACCGCCGGACACTTTTTTTTGGGGACCTCCAGGAGACTTCCTACAGGAGGAATGTTAATGGATATTTTTGAAAATGAAAAATGCCAATCTAAAGCCAAAAAATGCCACTACACTGCCTAATACTTTTCGTTTTGCCCAAATGAAATCCTTTTCCAGAAAAAATTCATGAAAAAACGACTTTTTTGGCCTTCCAACGGCGTATAACGCCTTAAAGAAAGAAAAATTGTCGCCGAAGGTGCGAGCGGTCAAAAAATATTTAGAGGTCGTTTAAGCCGCCCAAAAAGTCAAATTTTCATTAAAAAATCGATTTTTCGCCGTCCACTTCTCACCCATGAATTTTACGCTTTATAATTTTTTAATTAATCTCGCGAAAGCTCTAGCCGGCCAATGAATATTTAGTGGTCGCTCAAGGTTTTCGAAATTTACCATTTCCGCCAAAAAATAAATCTCGGATGCACTATAATTCCTTGTAGCATAAAAACAAAACAAACAGCGAACTGTTACATTTTCCGAATAATTTATTATAACAATTTGTAACACACACCAATTAGACGATATATGTTATTATGCATTATTACGTATTATTGTATTATGGCGTCGCTCGTCACAGAGTACAGCTACGATTGGTCCACGTTTGACTACGATGCGCGGAAAACATCTGCCATTTCAGTTTTACGAATAAAACGACCTACAATTTTGTTTACGGACAAGACCTTTAAAGAATTATTTTACGAGAACAAAGATTATAATTCTTGAGTTAGAAGTGTGAGGTAAATTTGAAAAATCTGTTTCTAAAGAAAGGATTGATTTTTTTGAAAATTTAACAAAGCGTCAAATTTATGAGTGGGAAAAGTAAAAAGAAATTGGCGAAAATTGAAAATGTCGAAGCTCTTGAGCGACCACTCAATATTCATTGGCCGGCAAGAGCTTTCGCGAGGCTCGTTTCAAAATTATAAAGCATAAAAATCATTACGAAAATATTACCAAAAAATGCGTACGGAAGCTTTTTTACCATCTACATTTAAATATGCATATCAAACAGGTCGGAAATCCTGTTGGGGTCGGGAATAGTCTCGTTCCCCTCGTGCATTCAAATTAATTAAAGAAACTATCCGAGCAAAAAATAGAATATCGGAATGATGAACGAAATTAACTTAACATTGTACGGATAATTAATTAGACTGAGCAACCAGAGCCATATTGGTTGCTTATGGCTGGAACTTGATGAACTCTTTGTGTCATAGCAGAGAGAGAGAGAGAGAGAGAGAGAGAGAGAGAGAGAGAGAGAGAGAGAGAGAGAGAGAGAGAGAGAGAGAGAGAGAGAGAGAGAGAGAGAGAGCGAGAGAGGTGCAGGGATGAAACCAAAAATGGACGTAAAATGCGAAAGCCCCGAGAGGGAGGGCGCGATTGCTGGCCCGATATGCCAAAGTGTGAAAGCCCATTATTTATCCGGCCTATATAGCCGATGTTGTTACAGCGTCAGGAAACGAGAGCCTGGCTATTCATATATGCCCTAGTAATAGCGAACGGGATAGAATGGCGTTTACATCTATGTATATATATTGGGGGAGGGAAGAAGAGGGTATGAACATATATATGTATATATGTATGTGTATGTGTGTGTGTGTATATATATATATATATATATATATATATATATATATATATCGCTTCGTTATAGCTTTGTTGTATCTCTATCGGACAACGTGCACGCACGAAACTCGCACGTGGGTGCGAAACAATTAGCAGTAAATTTTGCCAGCTTGATACAAAGCCGCACCGGTCATCCTCCAGCGAACGAGTACGGTGCGTTCTACGCCAAATTCGGGAATCTTCCACCAAAAAAATCGACAAAATTGGACGTTCCATTAAAATTTCCCATGACGTAGAAAATTCCCATCAAATTAATGTTCCCTGTATTCTTTTCAATAATTGGGTCGTTTTATAAATAAACGAATGATAAATATTGTTTCTTTTTATCATTTATTTAAAAACGATGCATTGAGGGATTATGCCTAGTCGTAAAAATCGAAAAATCGCTTTTTTCAAAACTCATATATTTTGACAGTATACCATCTTGTAAATGTTCCCTGGAAATTTCAAGGTAATGGGATCAAAATTGACAGATTTACAGGCTGTCTTGAGATCCGTCGAAATGCTCGGAGCTTTGTTCGAAACTTGAAACCCTTTTTTCTCGAAAGTACGTTTTTACAGTCGGTGAGCAAAATATGTCAAAAACTATTGCATCGATGTTTAGCAAATTTTTAAGGCTTTTTCTGGATGTGAAAATATAGGATTTTTTTTCCGATGTATACTTTCGACTTGATGAACGAAAAATACCCGTTTTTTTCGCAAAAATCAAGAATCTCACTTAGAATACGCGGCATTTTTTTTCAATTCGATATTTGGGAAATGTCTTTGATTAATCAAAGGATAAACTAACATGCTGACGAAATCTGTTTGATTTTTTTTATATTGGATAACCTGGTTCAGAGTTAAGTCGATTATAATTAAATATTATTATACGAAAAATTACAGAGCGTCCGTCGGATGATACTTTTCCAAATGCTCATTTTTTTGTTAAAAATCATCATCACGATTTCTTGAAGAAAATGAATCGCAAGAATGAGCTGTTTTTCGGTTTCACGACTAGGCATAACCCGCGCATTTATTGCTCCACGATCGCTCGTCAAGGCGCGACACTTTTCTTTGCCATTTTTCGTTTTCACGCAAAAATTCGAAGCAAAAAGCATCAAGAATGAAAACGAAAATCGTGACTATCGTGAACGAAGGCTTCGTACGGCAACGCCGTGAAATTGGGAAAATTAATAACGGTTGGCATGGCGGCAGTGTGAGGGAAACGCTGTGGAATATTCCGCGCTTTAACAGCGATATGATGACTGGTATCCAAACAACTATGTCGATCGAGATAAGTGCGCGGCACGCACACAGAGGGTATTACGTCGCTGCTGCCGGAATCCCGCTGGCACGCGGTCAGATCCAATCATTTCGTTTCATTCAGTATCCTCTCGTGAATCGAGAGGACCGCGGATATATTTTTACCGAAGTTTTCGATCGAGCGATATTACATGATCGCGGTCATTTTTGTCCGATAACCGATTCGTTTATTTTTTGGATATTCGTTTCTAAATTTTCACTAACCGATGATACAAACCACAAACATATTTTTATATAGTGGATGAAAAAAGTACATGCACATATCGCTTTAAGGGGTCGTCTCACTTTAGACACTAAAAAAGGCTATTTTCATGAATTTTTTGATCGGTTTATATTATAGATGTTGATGTAAAAATTGTCACACTTAATAAATACACTTTCGAAATACATTTTTTAAAAATTCTTTATGTATTTATGTAACCCAAACAAACTTTAAATCACATATTCTTTACAACTATATTTATAGCTCATATCAAGGATTTTTTTACATTTTAATATTTACTATTTTTTTTTCCAACACGGGGAAAAAAATACGATTTTTTGTTTTTTCGAAAAATGTCCGCCATGTTGTTAATTTTGCATATATCAAAAATGCGTTATGCGCTATAGCCATTGACATACTGAATCTAAAAACGTTTGATTTTTTTGTTTCGGATGATCCATGTCCGAGATTTCATCAACACCGCAGACCTACAATTTTTTAGGACATTTTTTTAACTACCATTTTCGTCTATAAATAGTGATTTAAATAAATTAGAAAAAAATATTTTACGTGTTTTGAAAGTGTATTTATTAAGTGTAACAACTTTTATATCAATATCTTTATTAGCGTCTTTAGCTAGTGAGAAGACCCCTTAAGGAATCATCACAGTAGAACGGGTCGAAAAATAACTGATTTTCGCGACTTTTTTTTCGATCGTTGAAAACGCTAATCAGTCTGAATTTTGAATGTCAAATCAAACGACTCATGAAGACCAGAAAATAATTTTGAAAAAGTTTTTTTTTCAATTTTTTTACATTTATTTTAACGCCTAAAAATGTCTTCGAAAAAAGGGGTCCTCACGGTGTACACGGTTGTGGCCGTGAATATGATCTTAAACAAAATTTGTAACAAGATGATTAAGGGGCCAGTCCACTTTGGAGCCACGGAAAAAGGCTATCTTCGCGAGTTTTTTTTTTTTGAGGATTTTATAAGAGATATCAATATAAAAGTTGTTGGGGTTGATAAATGAAGTCTTGAAATACATTTTTTTTAAATTTAATTCATTTTTATTCATTTTTAATTACAAAAACTATAGTTTATCGTAACGCCTCAAAAATAGGTGGGCGAGGTAGCTCCATCACAACTCGGCAACGGCGTGTCTGAAACAAAAAAATCAAAGTCCATTAGATTCAGTATGACACCAGCTACAAAATGACCCTCGGATATAAAGTTTTATCGAAAAATAAAAAAATTGCAGATGAAAAACGGAAAAAGTAAAAAAACGCGTTTTTTTGCAGTTTTTCGCAAAAAAAAAGATTAAAAATCATAATTTTAAAACCATCGAGGGTCATCTTGTTGCGAATCAAGTTTACAATATGTGGTTCAAATTTCAAGAGAATCGGTTTCTTAGTTTTAGAGATACAATGGAGCTAGATTTTTAAAACGTTGTTTCGAGAAAAACGCGTTTGAAGTTTATACTTTGAAAAACTCTTACCTAAACTCAATCGGCAATTCCTGCACCGTACAAAATCCCTTCTGATTGCTCATCATCGACGATTTCTTCAAGTCTTGCTTGCTTTCGATTTTTTGAAATTTTCAAAGTGGACTGGCCCCTTAATTAGTATGAAGCCGCTGTTTTGCCATGGAGGCTTTTTATATCAAAATTGACAAAATGACGGCGGGTTGAAAAAAAGTATCGAATTTAACCAACTTTTTCGACAGTTTTTCGGTAAAAAAAATATGAAGATTTTAAAAAACGCTTCCATAGCAAGATAAAGAATGGCGTGAAGAATGTTGTGTCAAAATTTGAGACGGATAGCTTGAAAACTCTTCCTTTGAGAGTGTACACCGTTTCGAAAAATGACATTTCGAGACAAACGCGTCCGTCCGTCCTTTTTCTGAGAAAGGCAGTCGGAATAATTCGAATTTCGCCCCAAAAATTGAACAGCATGTTTATAACCGTGTGTACTATCGGAAAATGCAAAAAAATCATTTTTTGAAAATTTTACACTATGATGGTCCCTTAATGAAATGAATCTACGAAAAAAAGAAGAATAGCGTTGTAGATTATGTTGTTCGATAGCATATTTGAAAAATCAATATCGTATGTTGATTCTAATAAAAAATCATTTGTTTTGATGGAAATTTTCGGGAAGTACACAGAAAAATGTTGAAATGTGGAAATGTTTTTTTTTTATCCATTATATATATATGTGTATATTTGTTGTTATATAAATATGTTACAGTGTAAACCTGTCTTCAGTTGACACGCGTTTTACACGGTAAAAACTGGTTCTTGCTGCACGCCTTCGTTGGAACTGGTGTTTCCTAGGAAAACGACATGCTTATAGGAATTTGAAAGATGCCGCACGTACGAGTTCGTATTAGAATCCAAGGGGATTCCGCGCTATTTCCCAATTAACGTTGTTTAAGAATTTTTTTCAAATTCTTAACCAGAATTTGTCGGATCACCCGGAAAAAAGTATCCTTTCGTGATCCCTGACACAAATTTGTTGGAGAGTCCTAAGATGCACCCACATCTCTATCGGGATTTGTTGTCATTGGGATCCAATTGGATTCTCCACTGTTCCCAATGAACGCCATTTGAGAATCGTAAATATATGAAAAGTTACGAGAAAAAACTCGACGTGTTGAAACTTAACCTGCACGTTTCGTGTGCGTGTACGTGTGTGGTGATATTGTGTCAAAGTACAGCAAAATAAATAACAAACGATAATTAAAGAGCATTTACAGTGATCTCGTTCAGATCGATTTTCGAGATATACTCTTTTAGCGATTTATATTTTTTTCAGTAAGATTTATACTTTTTTTAAATTCCTTCATATTGTATATCTATAGAATTTTTTCGTAAAATTAAACGTACAAAATGCGATGGGATCCATCAACAATCGTAACGGATTCTGTTCGATAATGTGGGAATCCTTGAGGATTCGAATTAAATTCGTACATGCGATTCCAATGGGGAATCCCGATTAGAGTCCAATGTACGAGCGTGACGTTTTAGTATAGGAATGTAATGCGATGACCCATCAGATTCCTATCAGGAAGTAAGGACGAGTATAGGAATCCAATTGAATCCCTACGACAATTGCTACACTCGCCTAAAATCTAAACAAACCGAAAGAACCCTAAACTGTTTAAACTGGTCCGTTTTGTTAGAACTAGTCGGTCTGGGTTTGTTAGTTATTTAGTTAGTTACTTCAGTTAGTTATTCATTCTGTCAGTTACTTAGTAAACGTTAGTTTCATCTTTAACTCGGTTAAAACTAGTTTTAACGTTAACTTACTTAAAACTAGTTTTCAAGTTAACTTAGTTAAAACCAGTTTAAACGTTAACTTAGCTAAAACTAGTTTTGACGTTAACTTAGTTAAAACTAGTTTTAACGTTAACTTAGCTAAAACTAATTTCAACGTTAACTTAGTTAAAACTAGTTTAAACGTTAACTTAGTTAAAATTATTTTGAACGTTAACTTAGTTAAAACTAATTTCAACGTTAACTTAGTCAAAACTAGTTTTAAGGTTAACTTAGTTAAAATAGTTTCAACTAAGTTAAAGTTAAATTAAAATTTAAAGTCAAATGTAATCAGTTAATTCTAGTTTTCACTATGAAAAACTATTCGTAACGAAACGTTCAGTCAGAACTAGTTTTTGCTAGGGAAAATGCGTTCAAACTGAAAACTGGTTTCACCTTTAACATATATACAGGGTGTCCTGTTATGAATGGATAATCCTCCAACTGTCGACAGGTCAGATCATGTCCTACTATACGCTGGAATTTCAGTTTAGTGAAAGTCCCACGGTTTTCGAAAATTTGGGCTGTATGTTATTTTTTTAAATTCATCTGCTTTTGCTTTTTCGCAAGCCATTTCTACAAATTATATGAATCGACAATACAAAGCAACTTTTTTAAGTAATTGACATTATATGCGTAGTACTTTTTTTACATCGCAGGCTATCAAAGTCAGATGTTCGAATTGGTTTGTATGAAAAATCTGCACAAGATCTTTTTGCATGAAGTTTTCTCAACATTGAAGGTTAAAAAGAATACTTTTCCAGATAAAACATATAACCAAGAGTATTTTTTCAACCGGGTCAAAAAAGTTATCATTTGTGGAAATGGCATGCGAAAAATCAAAAGCAGATGATTTTTTATCTCGACGACCGTGGAACTTTTTCTAAACTAAAATTCCAGCATATAGTAGGACATGATCTGACCTATCGACACTTGCAGAATTATTCATTCATAACAGGACACCCCGTATATATATTTAATTGAATAATTCACCTGTTTTATGTAAATGCTCCCAATTTCAGCAGCGTATACGATCACCGTTCCTGCAAATAAATTATCCAAACGCATGATTCGACGGCAATCCTTCGTATGCTATCTGGAAAGTAGAAAATCATTCCAAATTGCTTCAACGTTGAACTACAGTACCGGAAATTCAGCATTTTCGAAATCCTTTTTTTCGTCCCTTTTGCATAGAATACAGTTTAAACTTCCACTAAAACGAGGCCATATTTTCGTAAAAATAACTCGTTCGAAATTTTGTATGAACCTTTAAGTGAATTCAGTGATGTCCGCTTCGCGAAAAAATAAAAGCTCTGCCTCGTCCCTGCCTCGGTAGTTGGAGAGACGTGCCCTTGTAACGATGGAAATGCTCATCCAGCGATCTGGTCCAGCGATACTGAGTTGTAATGCATAATATATTTCGGAAAACCAGTTCGCTGATAGGTGAGAGTGGTCCTCTCTCGCTCTCTGCCTCTCTCCATCTTTCTTGCTATGTGCACTCCATTGAATTATCTGATGAGAAGTGGACATACCGATAGGCTTTTGGGGTGTGGCCCTAATTTTCTCCACGGGCTACAGAATCGACCTTATACATATATAGGTAACTGTTTGGTGTGGATGCATCGATATGTGGTTCGTTCGTAAGTGCTATTAACGAGCGTCCCCGCAGGATCCTTTAGTGGGTCATCGTAAAACGGATACGCTTCAAAGGATCCGCAATACCACTGTGAGACTTGTGCTCATGTAAGGTTGTTACTTAAAAATATTGGGGTGAATAGATCTTAAGGGCTTACATACATCTGAGACGGCAAAAGTACGGTTATGTTTAGAAATTAGATTGCAAATTACGATTGCATTAAGGGGAGATATACACCTAGGAGCCGGAAAAAAGGTCATTTTTGTGAATTTTTTCAAGGCAAACTATTTGAAATTTCGGATTGGGGTTGTAATTATCTAAAAGTATATACATTCAAAAATATGTTTAATTTTCTTTATTTAAAAATATCAAAAATATGCAAGGATATTGTATGATCCTTGGAGCGTCGCAAAAAAATCTGCGTATACGGTACGGACCGGCATTTCTTCAAAAATCATCTGAAAAAAAAACCAAAAAAATTATTAAATTAGATACTATGATCTAGTACTTGTCATAGCCGATTTTGAAAATATCAATTTATGACAAAATGGCGGACGTTTGAACATATATAGTGATTTTTGGGCCAAAAATGAGTTATTATTTTGCCTATAAAACAAAAACTAAGTAACGGAAAAAAAATCCTATGACAAGTACTAGATAATGGTGTATAGAATAACCACAAAAAACCTCAAGGCAATCGGTTCATTGGTTTTCGAGAAATTTTGGGTACCGATTGGAAAAAGGTGGTTTTGAGAAAAACGGGTTTGAAAATTTGGGAATGAATAAATCATGAAATTTGTCAACTTACATGGAATCATCGATACCAGGCCCATAGACAGACTCATTTGTTATTAACAATTGTCGGACGATTTTTAGGCAAATTTTTCACTTTGCAAAAATTTGCCTAAAAAATCGTCGGATAATTGTTAATAACAAATGAACTATGCAATATAAAAAAAATTCTACGTACATCCATAGACAATGTATTTCCAAGAAATATTCAACATTTCAAGTGAATCAGTTGAAAATTGTCTGAGTGAGTTATGTTTCCGGCCAACTTAAAAAATGCAGTTTTGAGATAAACGCTGCACAGCCGCTATTTTAAAATTAATTGCTTCAAAAAAATGATTATATGCAATCACTGATATGTATGATAAACACCCTTTTTTGTCATCTCAATTTATTTTGTAGTGTTTCTGAAAAAAAATCCCCAAAAAGCCTATTTTTCGGCCTCCAGAGTGGCCTAAGGCCTTAAGATTGCAAATTTAAAAAATACTGTAAATCGTATATTGCATTCATTTTTCTTCGCCTCCTATTTTTCTGCGAAAAATGTGACAATATTGGCAGTTGGCTGGTACCAACTCCCAAAATAAGTCACTTGGTACGGTAAATATTTAAATAACAATAATTTTATATATTTCCATTATTAGCTTATAGCAGTAGTATACAAAGCTTTCTTGAGCTATCATCACCCCATATGGTTTCAGTTCAGTACTACCTAAGAACTAAGATAGAAAACAATCATTATCTCATTAAATATCTAGGTTAAAAAAAAGTTAATTGGTCATATGTACGGAACCCTCGACGGAACCTTTATAGGGCGAGGCCCAACTCGCGCTATAAGGCAGATTTTTATTATAAGTTTTCATTACTTATTTTATTATTAATTCCTTTTTATTCGTTTCAGTTTGTTTGGGCTTCTGACATACGTTTTTATTATCATTTTTCATTATTTATCGCATTATCAATTACATTTCATTCGTTTGGGTTTGTTTGGTCGCCTGGCATACGTTAAAACGAATCGTAAGAAGCGTAATAAAAAACAATCGAAATATCCTAGATCTCCTGTTCTACCGATAGTTGAAAACGCCACCTCGTAGTGTATACAACGATTTTCAAAAATTCCTGTTTAGCTTTTATCACGCTGTACATCTGCAGCAACCCAATACTTTTCCGAAACAGGCAAGAAGTTTTGAGATCGTCGTGTCTTTGTCCAAGACTTGGCTTTATAGTTTTCCAGGAATTTTAAACTTTACTAATTTTAGGCTACCGCCAAATTTTCGTGAGTTTTTCACTCTCCTGAATTAATTCCGGGACGTCTCATGGCAGCGCATTTGTGCAGAGGGATATAATACTTTTTAACGGATGGATGCCAACATTCGATGCACTTTATGGTGGACGTGCATACAATTCGACACGCTTTAGATGTATATATCTGTGTGCGTGGGTGGGTCTACATACATACATACACACACACGCACAAATGTGTGTGTGTGTGTGTGTGTGTGTGTGTGTGTGTGTGTGTGTGTGTGTGTGTGTGTGTGTGTGTGTGTGTGTGTGTGTGTGTGTGTGTGTGTGTGTGTGTGTGTGTGTGTGTGTGTGTGTGTGTGTGTGTGTGTACAAACATTTACATATATATACATATATATATACATATATACATATACATGTGTGTGTGTGTGTGTGTGTGTGTGTGTAAATGTTTGTATGTATATAATTAGAGGAGCAGAAATTTCTCGTAGAATGTACTGTAGCCAGAGGATACATATACGAGCACTCTAGCCCGAAGTTTGCAGCGCTTTGTCTCACTGTCGACGAGTACTCGATAGAACTGACTACCGCGGGCTTGCTCGCACATTTTTTTTTCTCCCACACACCCCCGCGCATTTGCTCGTCCTCGCTTCGTCGGTGCCTTTGATTTCGAAATTCGCCAGTGGCTAGAGAGTTTTGGACAGCATTCTCCTAAGCATATATCTATATATCTTTTTTTTTCAATCCTCCCACGCAACTACACCCCTCTCTCTACTACCCTCCGGCACCGGCAGGGCGTTCTCTCTGAGCTTTATCAGCGTTTGGTACACATAGCGCTGAATTGGTTTTCCCTTGGGAGACTGTTGTGTTTCGCCGAGAGGCTGAAAGAGAGAAAGAGAGGAGAGAGAAGGAAGGGAGAAAAAAGTAGAGCCCTACAAAGTGCGGACCCAGCGAGTTGAAACTTTTTTTATACCTCTATGAATCGAGAAGACTGAGGTCATGGACGTCTTCGATAATAGGCACCATAAATAACGTACCATTCAAAATATTTGTTAGCCTGGATTTAAAATAGAATTTCGACAGTCAACGGATTTTTTTTTGTTTGTTGCACTTGTCATGAGAATTACTGCAATTGCGTCTATCTCGAAAGTACGGGGTTGAATTTGATGCTGAGGGTGATGTGCGTTTGGTACAACTTTGTTGCGATTTTTTTCGTTTAGGGCACTCGGTCGAAAATGGGACACTCTGCATATGAGGTGGTCGGTTCAGTGGTCGTCCAAGGCTTAGTGGTCATCATGTTTACACATGAAATAAGTATTTTAAGGGGGGATATCTTTAGGCGAGGAAAAAAACTGCTGATTTTCAGGATTTTTTTTAAAGGAAGGATTTCTTCACCATTTTTTAGGCTCAAGGTAGGTTTTCTTACTACTGTTTGCTGTTACATGGTATTTTTTTTTTTTTTTTTTTTTATTAATCTGTAACCAAGGCGGAGGTATGGAGCAATCATCTAAACGGATTGCGGCGGATGTTGTCAGACGCCGTGACGCGTAGCCTCGGCGAAATTGGTCTGAAAAAAAACCGACGTAGATTTTTCTTTCACTCATACTCATACGCAGAATATGAACCAAGAAAAAGTGAGAAATGTTCAAAATCGATGACACGGCAACGCTTTGAAACAAAAGATTGAATTTTCCGAAAAAAATGGCTACATTTTTTAATAAAAAACATTATTTGCCTTAATTTTCGAAAATATTTAGAATCATGTTTTGGACAATAAGGCTAGAAAAATGTACGCCAAATTTCATCTGAATCGGTAGATTACTTTTTTACCTATACGTCACACCAGTTGTGGAAATGCAATTTAGAAGACCGTGCCATAACTCCGCCATTTTGAAAGATTAATTAATTTTTGAAGATTAATCTGTTTGTAAAATTAATTTAAAAAATATCAGGTAACAGCTGAAAGTAATAATAAAACGTACCCAAAGTCTAAAAAAAAGGGAAGAAATCTTTTCTTAAAAAAAAATCATGAAAATTGTCATCTTTTTTCCTCACGTAAAGGTATCTTCTTCTTAAGTTAATAATCAGTCGTGCAGATCTGTAATATATTAGCGTCCAGGAGGTATTTACTATGTTGTGATAGTAAATATAATAGTAAATGAATAGTAAATAGCAAATAGCATATACTAGTAAATAAATAGCAAATAAATAGTAAATAAATAGCAAATAAAAGACAAATTACATTGTCACACTAGTAAGTACAGTAGAACGTCAATTTTTCGACGCTCTACTGTTTTTCTAGTTATAAACGAATATGCATCATATTTTTGAAGGTTCAAAAGATTTTTTGAAAAAATGTCCAAAGAAACGATTTTTCGAAAATGTTACAGTGATGTCCTCCCTTGTACTGTTTGTCAAATGTTTTGATAGAAACAAAAAGTTTGTGACTGAGTGACTAAAAATTATTCTGCGGTCCTGTATGCAGGCAGAATCGAATCAATAAAGGCCGACGGACCTGTAATTGCTAGCGTAACTAGAGATTAACCATTAGTGAATTGTTAATTACAACTATAACGATTAACAATTAAATAATTGTAATTGTGAAAACTCACGATTAACAATTCATTAATTGTTAATTACTGTAGTCGCAATTAACAATAAATCGTGACTTTCCACAACTAGAAACTACTCAATTTTCAATCTGTTTAATGTATTTGATTAAAATCTAACAATTAAAACTGATTGTTGTATAGGGCACGCAGTGGCGTCAGAACAAATGTGTAATTTAATTAAATACGCTGATTGTTAGTTTCAATTGTTTCTCAGAACAATTAAAAAAGTGAATTGCAATTGTTTGAATAGTGAGTTCAATTAACATAGATTAATCGAAATAAGTTAAGGGCAACACGAAATTAATAGTGTAATTGCAATTAAATTAAGAGGCTATACCAGTGTGACACTTTAAAAAATCGATTTTTTTGCCTTTTTCGACAGTTTATACTTTCAAGAATATCCTGTAAAAATTTCAAGGCCGTGTCTCTAATCATTTTATCTTGCAAAAATCGATTGTTAAATCTTTAAACGCGTTTTTCTCGAGATGAGATTTTCCAAATTTGCTGACATTGTAACTCCACGAGCAATTATCCGATTGACTTGAAATTTGAACTAAGTACTCTTGAATATGTTTACTCTACAATGACGTAGGATATTTTTGATTGGATGAAAACTGACGATTTGGCATTGAAAAAAACGACCATTTTATAGGCAAGAAAACAGACTTTTTTTCAAAACTACGCCATTTTGTTAGATTTTGATATTTTTCGAAAATCCTACGTGATTGTACAGGAAATACCTTTCAGGTTAACGACATTTCCTTTTTCGGTTTCAGCTGCTCAATCGGCCGGAATCATGTCAGCAGTGGGGGAACTTTTTTTTGTCTCAATATTTTTCTCTCAAAAAATTATGTAATGTAGGTCAACTATAGCCAAATATATTCTTAAATTTCCGAAAAATTTAATTGAGTACTTTTCTTCCAAAAAATTCCCGAAAATTACCCAAATTTTCAGCGTTCACACTGGTATAGCCCCTGAAATGCAATTACGTTTTTAGTCAATTAATGAACTGATTGATAATTTAATTGATTAAGGCCTAATATTATAAAATTGCACCGTCTAGATGTTCTTTTTATTCTGGCTGAAATCAACATGGTAGGGTCAGAATATGATGTTCCCATAGGCGACTTTGCACAGATCTGAGTTGAGAATATTCCTTCTCCACATATTTAAATTGTCCTTTTTTTTCTGGATAAGCTTGAAGCAGCACAATGCAAAATTTAGCAGCTTCGGTGATATATGTGCATTGCCCTAGGCCGGGAAACGGACGTTTTTTTCTTCATTTTACATGTACTTTTTAAAAATAATTTTTCCTGTCCTGCTCGTCAGCTCGCTGTAGCTCGTTAGTCGTTAAAAGTAGCGGAGTATCCCTCCTAACGAGGTCAGGACGACCGGGTGAGCGAAAGGGGTAATCAGCGGAATCCAGGAAAGCGGATCCTCTTCCACCCATGCTTTTTATTCCTTTCGCCTGTTTCCGCTCGGTATAGCGATGCGGTCAACGATGTGCAGTGGACAGCGGGACATTTTTTGTCTCTTCTCTCGTTCTTGTGGAACTATCCAGGCTGAATCCTTGCATGATATAAAATATGAATAGATAGAGATTTTTTTCTTTCTATTCTTTCTCTCGTTCTCTCGATCTGGCATTTGCAAAGATAATTAATAATGACAATCATTCTATGTCTTCCATTCTTACGAATTGTGACATATCATCCGTTTACGTTTTACTTCCGGTCTGACCGAGACGTAATTTTTTCTGCCCTCTTCAGTCATCCGTTGATGGGATTAATGACTTCGATAAATAGTAATTCGCTCGGTGCTCACCTTATCGTTCAGAGATTCTTCATAATGCGAATAAAAAATAACCTTCCGAAGCTTTTTACTCCGTCGACCCAAAAATGTGTCCCAACATTATATCCTCTTATTATACGAACCTTCATCCTTGCAATGTCATTCTCATTTTACGATTTCAAGGTAGGCCGTCCATTTCGCAATCAAAATGTTACATTACCATTTTTTATTTCCTCAGTTACCCGTGCGGAAATTGAGTTGGGACTGTGATCGGGCCCCAATAATATTCCCCTAACGTTATTCGGGCCCTAATCTAGAAGCCACATAAGGGCCGTTAGCGGCCGGTCACACTTTGTCAACAAGGGCCCTTAAAGACGCAACGACCGGGGCCTTATAAGTTGCCTCAATGGCGCCTCATCAAAACCATTTTAGCGCCCTGAAAATGCCTCAACGGCGCCTCATCATAACCATTTCAGCGCCATAAAATATCCGTATCAGTGGATATACGTGTATGTTAAATGCGTCAGGGTATATCTGTATTTTAGTTTTAAGGCTTTCACGGCTCTTTATGTAATGATAAGAGTATGTGGCTTCCGGATGGAGGCCGTGTTGAGGATCAGCGTTGTGCCGACGTTTCGCAAACGTTACAGTCTGCATCATCAGGGCTGAGAGCTCCGATACTGAAGCTCTCGTGTCTCAGGTATTCCTTATATAGTTGCAGTCATCGTTCCAGATCGCTGCACCAGCCAATCAGATGTTTTAATTGATCAGCTGGTCAATTAAAAAAACCGGGAGGACGGTGTGCCAAATAGGATTGACGTGATATCCTCCATTTCTGTTTAGATTGTCCGGATGTTTTCGGATTTCCAAGCCTTCTCGGTGTTTCCTGGAAAAATAGCTGTTTGATGGGGCCAGACTTTGGGCTTTGTCGAACTGGATGGCATGACCAGTCTCCATCCAATGTTCGGCCAGCGCTGATTGTGTAATATGGCCATATTTGATACACCGTTGGTGTTCTTTGATCCGTGTACTGATCTTCCTCCCGGTTTCCCCTATGTACACTTTACCGCATGAGCAGGGTATTTTGTATACTCCTGGTGCACTTAATGGTGGTCTTTGATCTTTTGCACTCGGAATCACTTGTGCTAGTTTCTTCTGAGGTTTGAAGATGACTCGCACGTTATGTTTTCCAAGGACCCTGCCTATGCGATCGGTTATGCCCTGAAGGTATGGAAGGGAAGTTGTTGCAGTTATTTGTCCTTCATTCTCTCCATCAGGTGCTGTAACCGTTTTCGGATCAGCTATTTTTCTTTTTAGATTTTTGATCGTTCTTTCGATGTTGCCTGGCTTGTAGCCATTGTCTCCTAAAGCTTTTCGTAGGTGTTCTAGTTCAACCTCCAGGGAGTCTGGTTCGGTGATCGCTAGAGCTCTGTAGACCAGAGAGCTTATGACCGACTGTTTTTGGGACGGGTGGTGATGGGACGTAGCGTGGAGGTATCTATCCGTATATCTGTATTTGTTTTTATGTAATTGTTCATGTGCATAGGTGTGGGCGTGAGTACATGTGTATGTATGTGTGCGCGCATAGAAATGTGATTGCGTATTTGCATGTGAGCCTTTATGATAAACTGCCATGACAAAATTAATACAAAAAATAATCCATTCTAAGGAATGGATGTGTAGTAGAAATAAAAAAATATATGGGTCTACTGAATCACTAGAATCTATTTCCATTGAGGGAAAGATCTGGAAAACAAAGACCAATTTATTTACTTATCCTACACAGTCAGATAAAGTTTATGAATGGGAAATATCAGCGAAGTCTCCAGAAGAAATAATTTTCCCTATGATGAGTATTGGGCGGAAATTAGATGCTATAAAAATGTCGAGAAAACCGGTTGGGACTGTTCACACTTATGCGCTAGCATTACTCCATGTATGAGTGAAACCATGAGTAATTGTTTGTATCTATGTAAAAGGTTTCTTTAATTTGATAAATAAATACTGTCTGATGTTTGTCTGCATATTCGTGTTCATCGTTGATTTTTTATTTGCTAATGCCCTTACGCTTTTTCCCAATTCGCGTTCGATAATATTATTCGATCGATGTATATAATCGATTTGAATAATTGAAATACCATCAACCATGTAGCGTAAGCTATTTATATTGGTTTATCGCTATAATAGTCAGAGCTGGGCCTATTGTGGAGATCCCTACTTGTTTATCCCTATACTGGCCAAGTCTGAGCCTTTTGTGAAAATCCCTACAGGTTTATCCCTATAATGGCCAAGTCGGGTCCTTTTGTGGAAATCCTTACAGGTTTATCCCCATAATGGCCAAGTCGGGGCCTATTGTGGAAATGCCTACAAGTTTATCCCGATAATGGCCAAGTCTGGGCCCATTGTGGAAATCCCTACTAGGGAAAGCACTAGGAGAGCCCTGAAAGGCCCTTATTTTTATTAGGGATGCCCTATCAGTTTTCCGCACGGGTTCCAACGTATACCTCTGCGGGTTTTTACGTATTGCTCTTCCCAGTTGAAACCTTTCCTATCACACCCTACCCACAATTAGCTAATTTAAACTAACTTTAGTTGCGTCCACAGGCACCTTAAGGCCTTACATCTATGTGACTCACCGAAAAGGAGACTATTGGGTTTTTGGGCTATTTTGGTTTTTTTGAGAATAGTAAAAAGCAATAAAAATGTGGCTTCCAGAGTTCATTCTGCGCGTTTTGACGTACACAAAAATTTATAAAAGAAATTAAACATTTAAAAATCAAAATGTGTGCCAAATTTCATAATTAAATTCTAATATATTTTAATAATGTAATTATAATTACAAAAATATTTGAAATTATAATGAAAAGTATCCTACGTGTTATTGCAAGTAATACGCTACATGTGTGCCAAAATTTCATCATTACATTCGATTTGACTCGAATATTATAATCAGAAATATATTAGATATTAAAATAAAAAGTATATATTGAAACAAAAATTTATTGTAGCTTCCATTTGTACAGGGTCCTTCCCTTTATTACATTCCCCACCATATTCCACTTCACATCCCCACCTTGAGAATGAAAAGTATCTTATGTGATGATCCGGGTCATAAGGTATTTAAATTTCATTTAAATCTGTCAAGCCGTTTTGGTGTGATTGAGTAACAAACAAACAGACATACACACAGACGTTCAGATTTATAATATTTGTATCCCAACTTATAAAGAGGGTGGATCATTTAACGTGTCCGATCCCAATATCTCCGTTGCCTTGAAAATGACGAAAACAAACGCAAAGAAACCCGACAAACCCAAACAAACCCAAAATATTTTCGTGATTGGCCGTTGGATTCGCCTGAATATCAGCGACAACGTCTTAGTAAAAAAACATGTTCCCATTTGAAAAACCATTGATGACCTTGAGAACGCAAAAACTATGACCTTGACGAAAATGAATTTTTCACCACTGTATCTGCCATTCGAAATCAATCAAATTACCTCCTGACATTTTTTGTCACTCTAAAGGCAACGAAGATATTTGGGGTGACGAAAAAAATCGTCCACTCTGTATATACATATATAAGTTAGGATAATAATATTATAAATCTATAATATTATTATCAACTCAGATTTATAATATTTTTATATTTATAAATTATAAATCTGAAGGGACTGAGGGAATCGATGGCATTCCGGAAATTTAGCAGGTTTGGGACATAATGATGAAGGTAATATCAAATTTTTTGTATCAAAACGGAAACTGCTGCATGAGCGGTCAGGTTTTTCTTTATTTTTGATGATATGATGTACATGATATGTGATATACATACAGGGTGATATACATACAGGGTGTCCTTCTTATCTCTGTCACCCGAAATAACTAGGTAATTATCGACGTCACAAAAAAATGTTCCAGACAAAAGTTGTACGGTGTGAAGGGGGCCATCAAATGCGATCAATTTTTTTTTCGGTGGAGGTGCTGACGCATAGTTAAGGCCACCTCCACTTTTTTCATTGGAATGGGACATTTTTTTAACTATCCTGTGGAGCACCTCAAGCCGCATAACAACATTTGGGGGTCAAAGTCGCTTAAGGTCATTCAAGGTCACCTAGTAAAATGAAATACAAATCTAAATATCTCGGATCAAATATTTGGTAGTGATCCGAAATATTTAGATTTGTATCATCGATACTGACCTTGAATGACCTTGAACGACTTTTACCCGATTATGTTTTTTATGCGGCTTGAGGTGCTCCACGAGATGGTTGAAAAAAATGTATTATTCCATTGAAAAAAGTGGAGGTGACCTTCACTGTGCGTCAGCGCCTCCACCGAAATTAAAAAAAAATTGGTCGCGTTTGATGGCCCTCTTCACACCGTACAACTTCTGTCTGGAACATTTTTTTGTGATGTCGATAATTACCGAGTTATTTCGGGTGGCAGAGACAAGAGGGACACCCTGTATATATAGAAATATATATATATATATATATATATATATATATACAGGGTGTCCCTTTTAATTATTTTATTAAGTTTGGCACATAATGATGAAAATCATATCAAATTTTTGTATTAAAACGGAAACTGCTGCATGATTTATAATATTTATTTTTATCCTATAATTATAAAATTATTATTTTATGAATATATAATATATATTCATATTTGAAAGTTGGGATGAAAATAAATATTATGAATCATGCAGCAGTTTCCGTTTTAATACAAAAATTTGATATTATTTTCATCATTATGTGCCAAACCTACTAAATAAAATAATTAAAACTACTCAAAAATAACTTTTATATAGATATATATGTATATATATATATATATATATATGTGTGTGTGTGTGTGTGTGTGTGTGTATACACAGGGTGTCCCAGAACTCAACGTCAAGCCGAAACGGAGTGACAGGATTGATTGTAACCATCATGAGAAAAATCAGAAAAAAAATCTATTTTGAAAATTTTAAATTCATAGTTTAACAAAAAACAGTCTTAATTCTAGGAAACTTGGGGCAATTGTGTCATTATTTTTTACTGCGATTCTAGAAATGTTATTTAGGGTTACGGTTCCAAAGTTTAAATGAACAAAAATAATAAAAATTAACCACAATACCGAAAAATGGTTACAGTTTGACCAAATTTCTAGGTTTTTCTTAAATGCCCAGATTTTTTTTCTGATTTTTCTCATGATGGTTATAATCAATCCTGTCACCCCGTTTCGGCTTGACGTTGAGTTCTGGGACACCCTGTATATATATACACACACACACAAAAAAGTTAGAATAAAAATAAAGAAAAACCTGATTGCCCATGCAGCAGCTTCCGTTTCAATACAAAAATTTGATATTATCATCATCATTATGTGCCAAACCTACTAAATTACCTGCATGCCATTAATTCCCTTTCCACTCACACGCGAAGTCTCCCAACGCGCCTGTCCATAGTATACGCCACAACATATTCGCCCCTGTCCCTCCCGACCACCACAAGTAAATTCGCGAAAATGCAACCACCTGAATTTTCCCGAGAGCTCCGCGCCCCGATAATGCGAAACGAGGACGGAAATTTCGTTAATTGCAAGTACGTTGGGAGATTACTCGCGGGAGAACTCTCGCGCGACCGAGAAAGCTCACCGATGGTAATTCGGGACAAACGGGCGTCCTCCTCCCGCCTCATCTCTGCTCGCCCCATGTGTCTCGCGATATAATAATATCGGGTGCGTGATAGCGTCAAGCCCGAAAAGTCCGCGCAACCGGGGTACGGCAGTTAAAACGTTCGGTCACGGGGGACTCGTACGTGTGCTTGCGCATCCGATATATAAATATACAAATATATACAAATATATTTAGGATAAGGTGATTTTGAAGACATGCTACTTCGAGGACCGGTTTTGAAAACGTCGGAAGGGCTGATAGTCAATATTGCATGAATATAGTGGGTTCGAAATATCATTCTCCGATATAGATATGTATGAATATATGTGTGTGTGTGTGTGGGTGCATGTGTACAAAAATGTAGCCGTACGTTCGTAGCAATAAACGTTGGTGGTCACACGTGGGGCTCCGCGTAATTTGGCGTGTACACTTCGTGTTCGGGGGCAAAGTCGTCGTTGGAGCAACCCTCTCTGTAGCTGCGCCCCCGGGACATCGCTCGTGTGCTTATGTATAGCCACGCGCGTGTAACACGATACATACCGGTGTAGAACTTCGGATATGGATGGTACAGTAACTCTGTCTCTCTCTTTTTATTTCTCCCGTTTTCTTTAGCTTTTATTATTTTTTGCATGATTTTCTATCATGTGGAATCCTTATTTCTTTAATTTCTGTTGTTTTTTTGTGTTATTTTTGCATTATATTGTATCCTCGTTTCTATAATTTCTGTTTATTTCAGTTTAATATTCATTCCTTATTTATTTCAGTTTTATTTAATATTATAATTATAAAATTTAATTTAATATTATTAAATTTTGAAAACGCGTCCGTCCGCGTCAGGCCTCACTCAGCTGGTCGAATCCCTTTTCCTGAGAAAGACTGTAGCAATCAAACCCATTCGAAATTCGCCCCAAAAATTAAACAGCATATTTACAACCGTCTATACTATCGGAGAATGCAAAAAAACGTCGATTTTTTAAAAAGATTACACTGCGATGATCCCTCAAGGCGAGATATACAGTTAGACAGGAAAAAAATAAGCAATATTCAGGGATTTTTTAAACTAAGAAATAATTATTCTACAATTATCAAACTTTAGGTATACTTTTTAATAGTATATTTAAGTATACAAAACAATTTTGTTTAATTAATTCATCATCAAAATGGCGGAGCTGTGGCAGAGTGTTGAAGCAAGGTCGCCGCGGAGGAATGGTCTCACTTGCACAATGTTTATCTCTACAACGCTGCAAGTCCTTTTTTCAACTGTACAATGACTTATCTCTCATCTGTGCAAACTCGGCAATCCACCAACTGTACAAGAGTCTCAAGTTTGCAATATTGAATCTCTACAACGATCTAGCCTTATGATCATCCCTACAACGTATTTATTCGGATTTGTATCAACTGCACAACGAGGCATTTGCAATATGCTTTAATTCTACAATGTATCAACTCTACAAGAACTTTGAGTACTCAACGTTCAACTGGGCAATATTGTCAACTCTACAACAGCTGGTATATCAGGTGTATCAATTGGAGAAGAGATATATCTTAGCCTATTAACGCCCAAGCGACTATGTGTGAACACTTGAGATTTTCAAGTTAAAACTCCTTTTTCGTCCTTTAGGAAGGGTCAAAAGTCAAAGTTAATACCATAAATCGGCCATAATACCTTTTTCTCTCAAGTGTTCAAACATAGTCGCTTGGGCGTTAATAGGCTAATATATATCTCTTCTTCAATTGATACACCTATTATACCAGCTGTTGTAGAGTTGACAATATTGCCCAGTTAAACGTTGAGTACTCAAAGTTCTTGTAGAGTTGATACATTGTAGAATTAAAGCATATTGCAAATGCCTCGTTGTGCAGTTGATACAAATCCGAATAAATACGTTGTAGGGATGATCATAAGGCTAGATCGTTGTAGAGATTCAATATTGCAAACTTGAGACTCTTGTACAGTTGGTGGATTGCCGAGTTTGCACAGATGAGAGATAAGTCATTGTACAGTTGAAAAAAGGACTTGCAGCGTTGTAGAGATAAACATTGTGCAAGTGAGACTTTGATTTGCTAAAAAGTTCAAACATTTTTTCAGTTAGAACATGTATAGTTGCTGTGTGACGGTAATTAAAATGAAGAAAATGCAAGTTTAAGAAAATGGCACGGATTTACAAAAAAAAATCAACATTTCACGCAACATTTTTGTAAAATGTGTATTAAAAAAGTAGTTTTCTTTTTAATTTTTTCAAAAACAATTCTCGTCAAGTAGAAGGTGCCAATATTATCAATATTTCTACCAAGTTGTAACTGAATCGGCGAAATAGTTTTTGAGTAATCCTGCACGCCAATTTCGATAATGCAGTTTTGAAAAAAACGCGTTTGAAGTTCACGCCCGCTCCGAATCCGAGCGGTGAGGCACAGCGTTGACGGGCTGTAAAGTTTGAAGATTTTCGAATTTCCCTTTGAAACTTTAGGAAAATATTCTACATATATAGTTCTATCGTTTAAAGGGCTATACCAGTGTGAAAAGCTTCAGCCTCTCAGCAGGCATTATTCGAGGAAGAGGAAGGTCCATTGTATGGGCTAGGTTAGCTGATTAGCAGTTTTGATGGTAAATATAATTTTACCTTGCAAAAATCGATAGTTAAATCTGTAACCGCCTTTTTCTCGAAATGAGATTTTTCAAATTTGCTGACATTGTAATTCAAAGAGCAATTATCCGATTGACTTGAAATTTGAACTGAGTACTCTTGAATATATTTATTTTACAATGACGTAGGATATTTTCGATTGGATGAAAATTGACGATTTGGCATTGAAAAAAACGACCGCTTTATAGGCAAGAAAACCGACTTTTTTCATAATGACGCCATTTTGTCAGATTTTGATATTTTTCGAAAATCCTACGTCATTGTACAGGAAATACCTTACAATTTAACGACACTTTTCCTTTTTCGGTTTCAGCTACTCAATCGGCCGGAATCATGTCAGCAGAGGAGGAACTTTTTTTTGCGCGTCCGAAGGCAGCGCATAAGTCGCTTGGATCTCAATATTTCTCTATGAAAAAAATGTGTAATATAGGTCAATTATAGCCAAATATATACTTAATTTTCCGAAGCATTTAATTGAGTACTTTTCATTCAAAAAAATCCCGAAAAACACCCAAATTTTCAGCGTTCACACTGGTATAGCCCCTTAAAGAAGAAAAAAAAATCGATTTTTTGATCGTTGTAAATGTATATCCCGCCATATGACTCCAAGTCATAATAAAATGCATCCATCTATCTATTTTTTGCCTTCTCTCTCTCTCGCCTCTCTCTCCCTTTTGGTTATCATCCCATGAACGATTGTGAGTACTGCCCGCTGTGCGGAGACCGCGTGCAACGACCGGAGCTTTTTCGAAGCGCTCATACGTTCATTGTTCAATTTTTTTCCTCTCTCACGTCGAACGTTTCCCCGTGACGGTGTAACCTCGAATTTCTGCAGGTGACGTATGTGTATACCCGTCGATAACAGGAACCAAACGATTGCCACGTGGAGAGTTTCCTCTCATCGAGTGTCGGCTGGGGGGGGGGGGGGGGTAAATCCGAGTAAGGCGGAGGGTGAAGGGTAAAAAAGCTCATATTAACGTCACGTACGAAGAAACATGATGCGAGCTGAATGTTCGCTCCACGAACATGGACAGGGCCACGCGCGGCCTCGCGTTTGTATCGCTTTCAACGTCAATTATCGTTTCCCGTGCGGCCAGCGGTTATTCTTGCGCGAAACAGGCCACTGACCCGCGAAACACCATTGATTTAGCAGCACTGTTTCGAGAAAAAAAAATAAAAATAAAAACACGAAATGTCGACCATTTTAGAGAGGGGTTTCGAGAGAAAAGGAGCACGAGCGCGTAAACGCGTGCACTCGCCGAATCGAAAACGCCACGTTGTTTTCAGCCTGATGGAGCTGCAATATTATTTCTCCACTAAGTATTGATTTGATTGTGTCGGATGCGATATTTTTTGTCGTCCCGTAGTTTTGACGGACGAAAAATCTGCAGTATTGAAATTTCAACCTGATTTTAACTCGTAGGAACGAATTCTAAAAAAAAATCGTTATTTTTAAATCAGTCATTGATACAGTAAAGTGGTTTTCAATTTTAGCAAGAAATGAAGGTTCCGTAATTTACATGCTGGTATTCATATGTACAGGGTGTTAGGAAGGTGCAAAGCCTTAAGAGGGTGATAGGTCACCTCGTTAGGAACATATCTAACCTAGGTCACCTTTGTCCAAAGTCTAAGGATTTCGAGTTATCATGGTGAGTTTGATTTTTGGAAAATTTCCCAAAATTAGGTAGGAACTCGTTTATCTCTTATGTTAATGCTATTTTTAGTTAATATTAACATAGCTAACTAAATAATTTTAGTTAATTGTAAGATAGTTAACTTAATAATTTTAGTTATCATTGACATAGGGATATTTTTATTTTTTAACAAGTTTTTAATTATACAACATGCCCCATTTATTTAGTTGTGTAGATACAGATTATTGTATTAGTGTATGTCGATCGAATCCACATTAAGCTAAGATGCAAATAAGAATTTAGTCACCAATTTTTGTCTGTTTAAATATTGTGAGCGAGTTAGTACCTAATTTTCCAAAAATCATACTTACCATGATAACTCGAACTCCTTAGACTTTGGACTAAGGTAACCTAGGTTAAATGTGTTCCTAACGAGGTAACCTACACTGAGAAAAAAGAATCGTTGAATGTGCAAAATGCATTGTGTTGTCTCGAAATTTTGTTGTTTTAACAGTTGCTCAGACATGCTAAATAAGCAGATAGTTTAAATGTGTCTTTGGTTACTTTCCAACTATACTGTTTTGTTATGCCAATCAAAAATCAAGTTGAACGTATTTAAAGATACAGTTTCGTTAAACCAACTGAATTTTGGATGGATGAACGTTTTATTTTAGTGTATCACCACTTTGAGGCTTTGCGTCGACCGTCCTAACACCCTGTATATGTATGTAAATATTACAACTATATGTGACATAAATGACAATTACCCAGTCAAAACATATTTCATTAAATATACAATTTAATAAAAATAAAGTAAAAATATCGAATTGTATTATCGTAATATAATCTAAAATTACATATATATATTCGATCGGGGTTCGGCCATCGTCTACCTCGAAGTAATGATTTTCTGAAGCTCGTTCTTCCCTGCAAGCAGTTCGAGCTTCCTTAGAAGCTTCTGAAGTTCGTAGCTCCAATCGGTCGATTCTATTCTGGTCCCGTGTGGCGTGAATATTGGCAATTTCGAAATTTCCTCTGGAGGACATATTCTTGAAAGTTTATACTTTTAAAAAACGCCACAAAGGTAAAGAAATTCTCAAATTTATAGATTAGAATACATCTACATTTAGTTACGGCTAAAAGGCTTATCTCTCGCTCCAATAAAATTCTGATCCGCTTCATATTGTACGCAAAATCAGACGTCGATAATGAGGAACCTGCAGTGCTGAAAAATTGCCTCGGGTTAAAAGAAGACGAGAACCATCCATCGCTTTTCGGTTTCCATACATTTTATCGCAGAGATCAGGTATCGAATGCACGTGTAGATGTTGTGCCGCGGTGGTAGAGCTTAATTGGTGTTACAGAAGGGCTCGTGTGAAAAGTTGTATATATTTCACAGACGATTAGCGCCCGTCCTCATCGGTTCAACATCGCCGCGGTATTTGTTTCTCCCTGTACCCCTCTGTCTCGATCCCTCGTATTCCGCCACGTCAATCGTTCGGCCGTCATACTCGGGAAGGGATTTTCGCACGCGTCAACACGCGTAAGTGCACCCTGAAGCGCGGTCAATGTGCGAGCCGCGCGTGCCACGGGAAGGGTGTGCCCTCGGTTTCAACCCCTCGCGCGATCCGGATGCTCTCTCTCTCTCTCTCTCTCTCTCTCTCTCTCTCTCTCTCTCTCTCTCTCACTCACTCTCTCCTCCCCCCTCCTCTCGGTGGAACGATTATTAAAGCAAACGGGAGTGGCGCATGGCATAAATGGTTCACCCTTAGACCCAAACGTGAAGGCCACGCTCCCCTGCTCGATCACGATGCAGATTAGAGAGGACCTTTGATTTTCAATTTTCGTGGCACGAGCACAACGTGTTCATTGACGAATCAAATGATTATTCAATGAGGATGAAAAATTGATTGAATTTAAACGAGAATTTAGAAAATTAGGGCGATTATTGTGAGGCGAAAATTGAAAATTCTGTAACTTTAGGAACTGGAAAAAAGTTTGATTGTGGTTGTAAATATTGCAAATGTTTATTCGTGTGCACTTGGCAACCTTTAGGATGCCTTTTTTCTTTTACCGCACGCTCAATGAGAATGAAAAATTGATTGAATTTAAACGAGAATTTAGGAAATTAGGGCGATTATTGTGGGGCGGAAATTTATAATTATTCTGTAATTTTGGGAATTGAAAAAAAATTTAATTGTGGTTATAAATGTTGCAAATTTTCTTTCTTATGCCCTTGGGGAGCGTGAGGATGCCTTTCACCCCACACTTATCACTGTACTATGTCTAGGTCCTTAACCGGTTATGCCTAGTTTTAAAATTCGAAAACAGCTGATTTTTGGGATTTTTTCAATAGAAAAGCTGATGATGAATGTCTAGAAAAATTAGGTATTTAGAAAAATATCATCTGTAGAGCACTCTGTAATATCTTTGTGTAAAAATATTAAATATTTCCGGCTGTAAATCATTGTAATCCGGGAAGCACCTCTAGAAAACGTATTTTCCGGTTGGCAATGTCTTTCTGAAACAGGTAAACTAATCTCAAAAAATCAAACAGATTTCGCTAGTATATTAGTTTATCCTATGATTAAACGAAGGAATTTCCAAACCATCAAATTAAAAAAAAATGACGCGTCTTCAAAATTAGAATCTTGATTTTTTGCAAAAAAATGGGCATTTTCGTTCATCATTCTTCGTCAATCGAAAGTATATATCGGAAAAGAAAATCTTTCGATCAAATACTATATTTTTACACCTAGAATAAGTTCTCAACATTTCAGAAAGATCTCTGCAGTAGTTTTTGAGATATTTCGCTCACCGACTTTGAAAACGTACTTTCGAGAAGAAAAGCGTTGAAAGTTTCGAACGACACTCCGAGCGTTTCGACGGACGTCAACATAACAGCCTATATATCTGTCAATTTTGATCCAATTACCTTGAAATTTTCAGGGAACATTTATCAGATGATATACTGTCAAAATATATAAATTTTGAAAAAAGTGATTTTTCAACTTTTACCACTAGGCATAACCCCTTAAAGATTCTCCCGAATGTTTCCCACCTCTACAGGGAAACTGTACAAAACTTGCGCGTATACGGAGGGCTGTAATTTACTGAATTTCAGTTGCGTCATCATCTACTGTACTTTGCATTATAATTGTACAATTATTAAGGGGTTACCCCCACTTGCGATTTTGAAAAAATCGATTTTTTTTCTTATTGCATTTTTTTGAAGTATAAGTATCCGGGCCCATACTTCTGTATGGGCCTGGAATAGATGACTCTATGTAAGTTTACAACAAAAAAAAATATTTTCTTCGTGTAAACTGAAATTGAAACTTTAAACGCGTTTTTCTCAAAATGGCATTTCTGAAGTCGGTGACCAAGATTACTCGAACACTAATGAACCGATCTTCTTGAAATTTTGCAGGCTTATTTAATACATAAAAATGTAGTCTTTAATCGTTCGATTTTTTTTTTCGAAAAAAATGGCCGTTTTATAGCCAAAAAACGGTCGTTTTTTTCGTTAAAATCGAACCATTAATTTTGACTGTCCGCCATTTTGTGAAAAATGAATATTTTTTAAAATCCTTCGATTAAAGACTAGTTTATACTTATATTTGACTAAATCCATCCGCATTTTATTTTTCAGATGATCCACTTCGCCGCAATGTTGGTCACCGCAAACCGTGTATATAAAAACATTATTTCATTGACGGCCATTTGCCACTAAACAATGTAATATTTTTCAATAAAAAAATTACTGAAAGTTCTTCAAGATGCGTTCTTTAAGATGGTATATTGATCGATTAAAAAAGTTTTGTAGTTTTCTTTTAAAAAATTCATGCAAAAGGCCTTTTTTGCGCTACAAGTGGGGGTAACGCCTTAAATGCAGTAGCTGCTGGTAAGCTTTCTTTCGTACTTTTTCATTGTGAACGGAAAACCACTTTTTGTCGAATACATTTTTTGTCGATACAAACACCACCAGGATTTACTCACGTCACAGGGACGATGATATAGTATGCGGATGATGATATAGCGATTGTGATATTACGGCGATCAATGCGCTGGTCGTACTTCCCAACGCCAATATCGCTGCAAACCCGAATCGTATAGATGGACGTCTGACCAATTCCCGACCATATCTACTGAATGCAGGCCTCTCACGTGGCGTTGGTCGCCTCTCTCTCTCCCTCTCTGTCTCTCTCTCTTTCTCTCTCTCCTGCCCCAGTAATATACGGCTGATACGATACGTCACAAGCTCAGCTCAGCGCTTTAGTCAGTTTGCCAGCCCCAAGCAGCTGGCAATATATAACAAAGCTCATAAAGACGTCCAAAAATGTTCAACTACCAGCTTAGTCTCTTTTGTCTTTGCAGACACTGCGTTAGGATTATTTGCTGTATCGATCAGGATTGGCAATATGAAAAAATCCTGAAAAATGCGAACTGGCTTGCCACTTTTCCGTTATAATTTCGCTCGAGAAGTTTGTGAACAAGTCGTTTTTACTATCGTGTCTTCTTGTCCAGGGAACTTTGACAGCTAAATAAAATGACCAGAATGCAGCGTCCAAGTTCCTATCACCCAGATTTTTTGTTTCTAAACCGTTTTAGAGGTTTCCATGGTTTGGAAAACTAAAAAAAAATCTATGACAACTGCTTGAAATTTTCGAAAACGTCGAAAAATGACTTTTGTCAGCAAAAATCTCCATGTGCAAATTTTCACCCATGAAGAGCTGGAATGTTGGACGACTGGAATTGCGTTTGACGATAATCGATATCAGCATTCAGATTTAATAAAAGGATGCATTTTTTTAACTCGTTGAATTCGTGGAACCCTTCAAATTTTCCACATTTTGAGAGGAGACATAATAATAAAGTATGATTGATGGCTGATTGGTATGGAATTCGACTAGCCTCGAGGGATCAAACTTTTTTTTTTTTTTTCATTTTCGGATAATTTCGTAATTATCTCGTCACGTTAATCCCACTCATCTCGTTACGTAAAAAAGTGCACGAAATTCGGAAAATATAGTGTTCACGAAATTATCTGAAAATTTGAAAATGTTCAAAGTTCAGAAGCCTCGAGTCTGCTTGAATTCCATACCAATCAGCCATCAATGATACTTTATTACTGTACCTCTTCTCAGAATCTGGAAAATTTGGAAGGTTCAACGAGTTCATCGAGTTAAAAAAATGCATCCTTTTATAAACTTAAAATGCTACCATCGATCATCGTCAAACGTAATTCCAGTCGTCCCACATTTCAGCTTTTCATGCGCAAGGCCCGCATGGAGAATTTTTTCGACAAAACTCATTTTTCGACGTTTTCGAAAATTCCAAACATTTCTCAAAAGTTTTTTCGCAGGTTTCTAAACCGTGAAAATCTCCAAACAGAAAACGTCACGAAAACTAAGTTTTTTCTACACGGAACCGAAAATTAATGAATAGAACTAAAACAACATCAATTATGACATTGGCCACCTAGTCTCGGTCGGACTCCCTTGTTGGTGACTCCTCCAGGCGCAATATTTTCGATAACTGGCGATTGTCCCTTCGCAGTCCGTGATACCCCGTCATAGAGACTAATCTACAACAGGGTAGACGAGAATTCCATGACCATTGTTTGTTCCATTTTTTGTTCTATATGAAAAATAAAAGGCGAGGGCAGTTAAGGCCTTATATACCTTTAGATGGTCGGTAAACAAGGGTTTTTGGAATTTTATTCTGACAATACTAATAAAGCAAACAACAAAGGGTTTATTCTACATATCTGTGGGTACGTAAATCCATTTTTTACTGTCCAAAAATATACAAAATGGCGGCCCAGTGGTTGGTATAAAGAAACACCTTTTTAAGGTCCCCCACGGGCGGACTTGTTGGAGACGGGCATGGGCACCTAGAACTAAATTTTTTTTTTCGTAATCTACAGAGGTTTTTCTAGTAAAGTACATTCGATTATTGCAAAACATTGATTTTTGCCAAATTGGCACTATTTGGGGAAAAAATCGCGTTTCCAGCTAAAAAACAGCCTTGATTTTTTTTTTGATAAAAACCGTAATTGTTAATCGATCGTAAAAATCGTGTGCAGTTCGCTAGAGAATCTATCTAATAAACTACAGTTGAAATTTAAAGTCAGTCGATTTAAAATTGTAGGAGCGGCGAGTCCGCCTAATTTTGAAAACCTGATTTCGAGAAAAACGCGTCCAAGCTTTGTAGCCATTTTTCTTCTGAGCAAATCACTCTAGGAATGTTTATTAGGGTGGCCCAAATTCGAGCTCTTTTTTATTCCTTTTTCCCACCATTCAATTATATTCTGTAAAGAAAAAAAAATCATAGCGAAATCTGCGAGCGGTCAAAAAATATTTAGAGGTCGTTCAAGCCTCCCAAAAATTCAGTTTCATTTAAAAATCGTTTTTTTTTTTCGTTCGTTTCTCACCCATGAATTTTACGTTTTATAATTTTTAAATTAACTTCTCGGAAGCTCTAGCCGGTCAATGCATATTTAGTGGTCGCTCAAGAGCTTCGAAATTTCCCATTTTCGCCAATTTTTTAAAATTCATCTCACTCATAAATTTGACGCTTTTTAAAATTTTCAAAACAATCAATCTTTTTGCTTCAGAAACAGATTTCTCAAAGTTACCTCACACTACTAACCCAAGAATTATAATCATTGTTCTCATAAAATAATTCTTTAAAGCTCTTGTCCGCAAACAAAATTATAGGTCTCCCGTTTTATCGGGTTAGAAGTGTGAGGTGAATTTAAAAAATCCGTTTCCAAACAAAAAAAGGAATAATTGTTCTGAAAATTTTACAAAGTGTTAAATCTATGAGTGAAAAGAGAAAAAAATTCACAATTGGAAATTTTGAAGCTCTTCAGCGATCATTAAATATTCTCTGGGCGGCTACAGCTTTCGCGAGCTCAATTTAAAAATTACTAAGCGTAAAATTCATGGGTGAGAAGGGAACGAAAAAAAATCGCTTTTTTAATGAAAACTTAAATTTAGGTATAATTTTTAGGTTATAATTAAATATTTTGTTAAAGGTATAAAGGGCCTTATTGCTGCAAAATTATATGTCTGTGTATAAAAATACAAGGGAAAAGGTTATTTCAAGGACATTCGACTTCGCGGACCATGCTGACCCAAAAATCAACGACTCGATAACAAAAAAATTCGAATCCGTTCACACAACATCCAGACGTACTGATAGCCGACATTACATCCATTCAATGGGTTCAAATTATTCTTTCCCTGTGTATGTGCGTGTGCGTGCATGCAAACGCGGCAGAGGCGGGCAGAATTGTAAAACTCGGATGCGAGAAGGGCGGGATTACCCGCGACCGTAGTAAAAGGACACGGTTTGGGTGGAAATCCGGCGAAACGTCGCCCTCCCCCTCAACCTTCCTGGCCCTCCGTGACAGCCCCGAACCATTGCACCTTCACCGGTATACCAATTCCACGGACATATCCAGTATAGAGAAAAGCAACGATGGCGATGCCCGTTGCAGTCGGTCGTGGCGCTCAATACTCCGAAACATTCCCCTCGCGCTTGGGTTGAGCTCCAGCGCCTCCTGTACACGGGATATTCGCTATGAAGTGAAACGATTTTCCATAAAAATGTTTTCTTTAAGCCCTTTGTGATTCGGGATCGCCGGCACGAGAAGGGCGATCGAGTTTAAAGGTGGAGCTTGCCAACTTGTTTTTACCAATGTCGAAAAGGAAATGTTAATTTGGGCCTGTTGGATCTAATCTTGATTTCGCAAAATAACGATTTGGTCTGTTTGGATCTGATTTTTCGACTCATTTCGACCTGCAAAGAAACGTCAATTATTAAATTTCTTTCTAATGTCAATGGACTGAATCTTATGCCTAGTTGCGACAGTCGAAAACAACTCACATTTAGGATTTTTTTGAAAATCGTAATGACAAATTTCTCCACAAATTAGGTACTTGGAAATGTATAATCTAAAGGACAATATACGACTTTTTTTGTGAAAATGTTTAATTATAATTGATTTACAGCTGATGTCCAGGAAGCAATCTTCAAAAACGTCTTTTGCGGTGAGCAATACCCCTCTGAACCAGGTTACCTAATATAAAAAAATCAAACACGTTTCGTTAGTATATTGATTTATCCCATGATTAATCGAAGAAATTTCCGAACTATCAAATTTAAAAAAACGTGCCGCCTGTTCGAAGTGGGAGTCTTGATTTTTGCGAAAAAGGGCATTTTTTGTTCATCGAATCGAAAGTATACATCAGAAAAAAGTACTTCGATCAAACACTATATTTTTACACGTACGTTTAAGAAAAAAAAATTATACGTACGTTTTTATACGTACGTTTAAACGTACGAAAACGTACGTTTAAGAAAAAAGCTTTTAAAGTTTTCAACGACGCTCCAAATGTTGTGGCAGGCGTCAACATAAAAGTCTCCAAGTCTGTCAATTTTGATCCGATCATATTCAAATTTTCAGGGAACATTTATAAAATGATATACTCTTAAAAAAATATTGGTTTTTAACAAGCGATTTTTTACGTTTACGAGTAGGCACAATTCGTTAAAAAATAAAGTGTTTTTTTTTTTATTCCGTCGGGCGTAAGCCCTTTTTTGCACTGTCTTAAGCTGCTTCGAAGAATCTAAGCTGAGATCAAGACGAGCAGGATTTGAAATCCGGAAAAAAAGGATGCATATCCGATATATGCAATTATTCAAATATTTACTAGATCCAAATGAGGCTCATGATATCAGGACTGAAAGGGTCGATTCTCCCACCTGATGCAATGCTGATCACTTTTAGTACAGTCAAAAAAGACGAAAACCCAGCACTTTTTCGCGTAGAATATAAATTTTTGACTGAAGGTAGATGGCTGCATACTGAAAGTAATTCCAATAAAATGTTGCCCCTCAACTGGCCCCAACCCTAAAAAATAGGGATTGAAAACTTAAAAATCGCCGCATCTCGCTAATTAATAGCCCGATCAAAAAATGTTTCAAACAAAAATTGTTTGAAATAATAAAATACGTATAAAGTTATGCAACGTCCAATCCCCTATCTTTGAAAATAGCGGCACAAAAACACGAGAGCACCACTGACCCAGACAAGGATGCAGCGATATGTCTACTCCGCTCGCACACGCATCAGCCCCGAATTTTCGAATCGTTTTCGTGCCACTATTTTCAAAGATAGAGGGTTGAACGTCAGATAACTTTATACGGATTTTATTATTCTAAACAACTTTTGTTTGAAACCTTTTTTGATCGGGCTATTGATTATCGAGATACGGCGATTTTAAAGTTTTCAACCCCTATTTCTTAGGGTTGGGGCAAGTTGAGTGGCAACATTTTATTGGGCTTACTTTCAGTATGCAACCTTCAGTCGAAAATTCATATTATACGAGGGTGGGGTGAAAAGTTTCCGGCCTGACCAAGAGATGGTGCCACTAGGTCTAGTTTTGGAGCGGCGTCCTTCAGTACCATTCCTACCGAGCTTGTATGTACAGTTTCAGCCCAATCGCTACGTTAGTTTGCGTTTGAGAGCACATTGCGCGAGACGCTTCCGTTGTTTTCGTAAAAATGGAAAAATTGGAAAAACGTGCTGTCATCAAATACTTCCATTTGAAAGGTTTTACACCAAAACAAATGAAAGAAGAGATGGATTCAGCACTAGGAGACTCCTCCCCATCATATTCAACTATTAATCAGTGGGTTTCTGAATTTAAAATTGGTCGTGCGAGCACCTCTGACGGCCCGTTGAAGTCACAACTTCAGAGATGATTGAAAAAATCCATAAAATAGTGTTGGAAGACCGCAGGTTGAAAGTGCATGAGATAGCTGAGACCTGTAGGATGTCAGCTGAACGTGTGCGAAATATTTTGCATAACCATTTGAACATGGAAAAGCTGTTTGCAAGGTGGGTGTCGCGTTTGCTAACGCTCGACCAATCGAGCGTTTGCTAACGCTCGACGCTACCGGCAATTTGGCGCTGTATAGACGTAATCCAAACGAATTTTTGCGTCGATTCATAACTGTTGATGAGACATGAGTCCACCACTACAATCCTGAAAGTAGAAAACCGTCAAAACAGTGGGTTGGAAAAGGAGAACCAACCCCAAAGAAGGCAAAAACAATTTCATCGGCAAACAAGGTTATAGCTACTGTTTTTTGAGATGCGAGAGTTATGAGAAATGTATCAGTGTTGATGGAGATTATGTTGAAAAATGAAGCAAAAAAAAATTTTTAAATATCGTTTTTCTTGATCAGGCCGGAAACTTTTCACCCCACCCTCGTACGCCAAAAAGCGCTGGGTTTTCGTCTCCTTTACTGGACTATTTCATATTGCAAGCGATGTCAGGCCTTGTTGGTCCGGATCTCGATATGCTGGAAAGAGCACCATCACTAACGAAAAACCAGAAACAAAGGGTTCTTTTTTTATCTATTTGGATCGCGGAGAAATTCTCGACGGAAATAATTTTGCTTCGTACGGAATACCCCATACACCTGTCTTGCTCTCTCTTCCTCTCGCTTCCCCCGTTTTACTCTTTTTCACAGAGCAACGTGCCGCGAAGCAATATAGCACGTAACATGTACCATAGGAACGCGAGGGAATGGGGAACCGGCAGCGTCGGCTCTTTTCTGCATTCGACCGAACTCTCCCCGGCGTCACGCCTCGTCGTTGCACCAATCCAGCCGTTATGTTGCAGCTCTCTCTCTCTCTCTCTCTCTCTCTCTCTCTCTCTCTCCCTCTATCTCCTCTCTTCTCTCTTCTCTTACTGGCCCATTCTCATCTGCATGAGATCATACGCAGAAACGCAGTTCCCTAGGTCGCTTCTCTGTTCTGCATCGTGTCATATTTCCCCTTTTCCATGCCTCCTTTTCGTTTCTTTACGTCTTGCCTCACACTTTACACAAGCTCCTCCAACTCTGCTTTTACCTTCTCTTCAATCTCTGGTTTCCCTCTGTCCCTCTCACCCTCCGCTTGTACAACCCAATTCAACCCCTTTCTTCCCTGCGGCGTGTTTGGCATTCTCAATGGCGATGAGAGCCTCTCCCTCTCTTTCTCTCTCTTGCTCTCTCCACCACTTCGCTTTGCTGCCACGGGAAAAAGCTCGCGCGATACCATTTGTATGGTCAGAACGTGACACACGGTAGAGCTCCTGGATATCTTCTTCTCGCTTTGCTGGCGGTTCTCCTCTCTTTCTCTCAATAGTATCGCAGCCTCCCTGCCGCCCCACCGTACCAAGTGGGGATACAACGTTCCACGGATTTATGTAAATCATTATTATTCCAGGGCGGTAGGTACGATCCTCTTGTATTCTATTTTCCGCCCGTTCTTGTGACAGCCTCTCTCTCTCTCTCTCTCTCTCTCTCTCTCTCTCTCTCTCTCTCTCTCTCTCTCTCTCTAGCTCTCTAGCTCTCTCCCTTTCTTTCTTTCACTCACGCCGAGGCATTTCAATCGGTGCTCTCAGGCTATATCTCGCGGATCGAAAAGTGAGCAGCACCCAGGCAGGTGCAATCCGCTACCCACGGCACGTCCCTTATCATTGCGCAATCTACTTGTAGAACTTTTCCCTGTTGCACCACCAGTTGCCCGCTATGCTTCGTCTTTTATCACGCAAGACGCGGATTTACAGCGTTCCAATTGCGAAGTCTCGGATAATCCCACTGAAGATTGAAGAGTAGATGGAAAAAAAATGTGTAGGAGAGTTGTGCTTAAGATGATGGACTTTTTCTTTTACGGTAAATATTTGAATGCCGTCGTATGGATGGAAAGTCAAGGGTATATTCATGAAGGTTTATTACTATAGTGAAATAGAATTAGTTTTAGGATATTAGGTACTTGAATAAAAAATTGAAAAATGATAAAATGTCGGACTACGTGTGGTGACAACGTACTTGAGTGTAAGATGACGGTGGTATGAGATGACGTTGGTGGGTCAGCTCAAACACGTCGACTGAATTATGCTGATACTTTAATTTCTGGGTTACAGGGTGGGTTGTAGTGACCAAGATTTACTGGAATGTTATTATAGTGGCGACAAAGTGGTGCCTGCAGCACGTTAAAATGTTTGCATGCTGAAAGCCAACCCATTCTATTCTTCTTTAACGCTTCAATGGCCTGGGTCATATGTTGTGACTAGCTCTTACGAGCCGAGGTTCGTTGAAAATTGCCAGGCACCCTATAACGATAAGCCAGAAAAACGGATTTCATATCCGGTTTCATACGCAGCAGGGTAAGATGACGTAGTGTGCCATCTTACACCGACGGCTGGTACGACAACTTATCGTTAAGTGAATGCAGATTTTTTTTGTGACGAAATCCGTTGTGCAATATTTGTGAAGCACAATGACCCTAGATTATGAATAAATTAATTCAACTAGAAACAATCTTACCGGACCGGTATTTTTAACACCAGATAACAGCGTGGTCAGATTTTTTTTATATTAAAGGGGTCTTCTCACTTTAGACGCTAAAAAAGGCTATTTTCATGAATTTTTTGATAGGATTATATTATAGATATTGATGTAAAAGTTGTCACACTTAATAAATACACTTTCGAAATACATTTTTTTTTTAATGATTCATTTAAGTCACTATTTATAGACGAAAATGGTAGTTAAAAAAAATTCCTGAAAATATTGTAGGTTTGCGCTGTTGAAATCTCGAAGATGAATTATCCGAAACAAAAAAATCAACAGTTTTAGATTCAGTGTGTTAATGGCTATAGCGCATATTATACAATTGTTGATATATGCATGAATAACAAAAAGACGGACATTTTTCGAAAAAACGAAAATAAAAGGGTCTTTTCACTGTGTTTGGCAAAAAAACAGTAAATATAAAAAAAAAATGTAATCCTTGATATGCGCTATAGTTATAGTTGTGAAGAATATGTGGTTAAAATTTCATAAGCATCGGTTCAGTAGTTTCGAAGATTTTATCAACAAGCTGTCGAAAAACGTTGTTTCGAGAAAAGCGCGTTTAAAGTTTGGTTGGGTTACATAAATACATTTTTTTTAAAACTTTAATGTATTTTTTATGTATTATGTATTTTCATGTATTTTTTATGTAAAAAAAATTATTTTATGTATTTTGAAAGTGTATTTATTAAGGGTAACAACGTTTATATCAATATCTATAATATAAACCTATAAAACAAAATGCATGAAAATAGCCTTTTTTAGCGTCTAAAGTGAGAAGACCCGTTAAACACCACGAGAATATTTACTACATAAAACATACATACATACTACATACCATAGAACGTCCTCGTTACTCGTATAGCGCGGATATTTGAAAATATATCAAGGGTGTGTCGTCTTATCTGACTATGCCATCCTAAGCACAGCTCCCCTACGTGCAAAAAATACACGTGTAGTGTTTTCCCCCGACAGGGTATATTGTTAGCACTCCCTCGTGAAGAAATTTGTTGGGGAGTGCCCAGATCCTGTGACATTCCTATAGGGATTTGATAGAGACGCCGCAAGTAGGGAGTCCACATTGGAATCCGATAGGATTCCTCGCTATTTCTCGATTGCCATTGTTTGAGATTTCTTTATTCGAAACTCTCAACTGGAATATGTTGAATCTCTCAAAAAAAAATATCCTTTCGTGATCCCGTGCACAAACTTGTTGGGGAGTCCGAAGATACAACTACATCTATATACGGATTTGTTCGGGACACCGCCAATAGGAAGTCCTCATTGAGATCCAATTGGACTCTACACTGTTCCCCGACGAACGCCATTTGAGAATTCTTACCACGCTCGAATCGAAAATATGTCAAAATTCACGAGAAATAAAACTCGGCATGTTGAAACATAACCTGCGCGCTTCGTGAGTGTACGTATATGATGATATGATGTCAGAGTGCAGAAAAATGAACAACACACAAGTAAAGTGCATTATGAGTGATGTCATTCAAATCGATTCTTAAGAAGATATGCCAGTGTGGCACTTTGAAAAAATCGATTTTTTTTCCTTTTTCGACAGTTTATACTTTCAAGAATATCATTATCATTTATATCAATAACATTTCATGTCGCAAAAATCGATAGTTAAATCTTTAACCGCGTTTTTATCGAAATGAGATTTTTCAAATTTGCTGACATTGTAACTCAAAGAGCAATTATCCGATTGACTTGTAATTTGATCTGAGTACTCTTGAATATATTTACTCTACAACGACGTAGGATATTTTTGATTGGATGAAAATTGACGATTTGACATTGAAAAAAACGACCATTTCATAGACAAGAAAACAGACTTTTTTCATAACCACGCCATTTCGTTAGATTTTTATATTTTTCAGGCAGCGCATAAGTCGCTTGGATTTCAATATTTGTCTATGAAAAAATTATGTAATATAGGTCAAATATAGCCAAATATATTCTTAATTTTCCGAAACATTTGAGTACTTTTCTTCCGAACAATTCTCGAAAATCACCCAAATTTTCAGCGTCCACACCGGTATAGCCCCTTAAGATATACTTTCTCAAGCGTTTGATACTTTTTGAGATATAATTTATACTTTTCAAAGATTCACTCAATTTGTATATCTATATATTTCGTTTAGAAAATTCAACGTACCTACAGAATGCGACGAGATCCATCCAGAGTCGTATCGGATTCTGCTCGATAATGTGGGAATCCTTTAGGATTCAGATTAGATTCGTACATGGGATCCCAATAGGGAATTCCGATTAGAATCCAATGTACGAGTCCGACGGATCCACTGCGATGATCCATGGGATCCCTATCAGGAACTAGGGCCAAGTATGCGACTCCAATTGGACCCTTACGGGAACCAGCTCGTGCAAATCTTTATGGCGGGCATAGCCCTGAGTATTTTGATCGATTGCATTCAATTAGTAAAAGCACGAAACGAACTGATAATAGACGATACGCGTATGGTGCACAGCTCCGGCGATTTTCCCTATTGAGCAGCTGTTGGCCCAGGCCAATACCTGATTGGGTGACCACTCAGCTGCATGCTGGCTTGCGCGCCGACAAGTGGAAGCCACCGTTACCGAGCCTCCAATGGCAACTCGAAGAAATAAATCCAGCAGTATTGACACAGGTTTTTCACAGTTACCCTGTGCCCTCTTGCAAACGCGGTACTCTGATACATTAGGAGAAAGTGGGTATGGGCCACACTCTGGTGGGGCTCTCACCAACTGAAAACAGTGCATCGAGAACTGCCCTACAAATTTCACAACAATGGTAATTTACTGAAAGTCCCCAAATGCACCTAATTGGATAAATAATCAGCGAACATTCCATTCGACTACCCATTCACCTCGCTGGCTTGTTCCCTGTCTCTATTTTCGAATTTCTCCCCCGTCCGGTCCAGACGTACAGACCTCCACCACCCTCAAAGCCCTCCTCCTTGCCCAAGTTCAGCTTCTCTTCCGAGCTTTTTGTCTCTCGCTTTTCGACAAAAGAAAAGAAGTCGAAAATTTCACGATGAAAACTTTCCCGGGCGATTGTACACACGGAAAGGGAGACGGAATTTGCCGGTATATAGAGAGGAGCCGGAGCCATATATATATGTACACAGGAGAGCCACTGGCAAAAGTCCGTACTCGGTGGAAGAAAAGCCAGACGAGAGAAAGATGAGGTAGCGAAGATGAAAGGACGAGGGTGGTGGACGCGACCGTGTAGACGGCGCGTTCTCAAGGATGAGGATGAGGCTCTTACGATGAAGGGAGGGTCGAAGCTCCTCCTGGTGCATGAGCGGATTCCATACCGCGAACGAAAAAGACCGAGGGAGAGAAGACCGAGAATCAAGACCTGAAGGGAATGAGAAAGTCTGAGTATATACACACACACATATATATTAAGAAAGACCAGTTAGTGTCCAGTCCTGGCGACGGGGAATAGGTTGTTCTTTTGTGCCGTTGTGGTTGGGTCAAAGAGGCGTACATAAAACGAGCAACGTCTACAGAAGCGTCACGGTACGACAGCCCACCGTTGGTTTTCTTCGTCGCGCGTATATACCAAAAGAGATTTGCTCCAACTTTCATGCTTCGCCCTCTTTCTCTCTCCATCGCCCTCCTCTTTCTTTCTCACCCATATTTCCGGTCCCGGTGAAGAGCTTACCGCTCAATTTTTCGCCGCTGATGTTTTACCTTCCATCGCCCAGTCCTCGTCTCCTTCGTCCCTTTTTCGACCTGGCGGCGATCCACACCCTCCACTGGACCCCTCGCACTGTTTCGTTGGAGAACAATTTTCCGTTCTTGCATTGCCTCGGTTTTTGTCCCGGCTTGTCGTGTCCACGCAACCGGAGACGACCCGAGGAAATTTATATCCCGATTGCGGAGTATAAGCTCGCACGGGTGGATCCAGTTTCATGGGAATATAGGGAGTATGTAGCGAGCAGATAAGACACGACGGGAGAGAGAAGAAACGAAGACCGTCAGGTAATTTTACCATCGCAGCCGGACCTTCCAGCCTCCCCGGAGAGGGACAGCCCGCTCAGTCGTCGAGAGGCTTTGCAAGCTCCGGTGGTTTTTTTACCTACGTCCCACGATGCTTCGAGTAACTATCTCTGTTCCCTTTTTCTCGCTCACCTTGTTTTGCTCTCCAGGCTTCCGCATTCGCCATACCGCTGATCCTTCGGTGAAGAAGCCCACTGGGGACTTGGACTCAGGCAATTTACGATGACGGCAGCTCCCGGGTGGTCACATTGGGAAAGACTCGGCGAATCCCAAGCATCGAAAGTTCGAAAAAAACTTCGGTGGGTCCGTTCATGTGTCTATTGCAGTGACATCAACTTTCCAAATGAACAGCACATCCAACGCATCCCGGATGGGAGAAAACCATTATTTTTTTTGGATAAGGAATGTTTGCTTTCTTTCTACCGCTGAGAAATGAGGCACGGATTTTTTGGGAATAAATAAATTTGAAGGGCAACCGAATTCCGTGGACGGCTTTGGAGTTCACCGTCGAGTTGGCCAGGCGAATACGTGGATGCGTGACCACTTAGACCGCTGGCTTGCAGAGTATGGCGAGGAGCAGGCAATTTCACTGAGTTTCAAATTGTAACACAATTGAAACTCTATGAAATACAGCCGTCTGTATCGCCACGGGTTTTCCACAGTTTCCCTGTGCCCTTGTGCTGATGCGAGACTGCAGTGCATTAGGAAAGTTCGACCGTGGTCGACACTCCGGACGGCCTCCACGGAGCTGTCAGTGGAGGGACAAGGTTGGGGTAAAAGTCGAATGAGATCCTAATCTGCGAGGATAGAGCTAATTTGTTGTGACTGTACTACGAAAGCGAACGAACTGAGGTTTGGAGGGTTTATTTTACACATCTGTAGGTACTTGAATCCGTTTTTCATTTTCCAAAAAGACACGAAACGGCGGCCCAGTGGCCGGTTTGAAGAAAACGCCTTTTTCAAGGCCCTCCACTGGCGGACTCGTTGGCGACTAGGGTTTCGGATTTCTCGACATATTTTTTTTTTTCTCGGGGCTCGAGAATACTCGACTAGGAATTCCCGGGAACTCTCGATTTTTTCGAGAAATTACAAAAAGTACAAAGAATCATTTAATCATTAATTAAATGCAGACAAAATAATCTTATTAATAATCGTCGACAGTTATTATTTATCAGTCTCGTTTGGATTAAAATTGTCATTACTTACACTTTTTTAACAAAACAACTAAATTAAACTTTGAGTATCTTCGTATAAAATGTTTAATTTGTCTTTTTATTGAAAAGTAAGTACTTTGAATATTTATCTTAGCTTCCTTCCTGAGGCAGGTAAAAATATTCATCGCACAGTCTTTTAATTAAACAAATAGTAGGTACATGAAGTATCGTCATAATAAACAATATTTAAATTAAAGTTATATACAGTACATGTTTCTTCCTACAAATAAGTAGAACTTTGAACCACTCATAGTCCTGTAAAAACTATAAACAGAAAATATTTTTTTAATAACACAATCAACTAAAGAATATACTTCGATTATTTACCAATGACGAGCTGCGCTGTGCGAAGCGAAATGAAGCAATTTTATTGGTGGACTTTTTCCTTGCTCACCGCTTAGCTACCTCGCACATCCCTGGTGGAAAAGCACCCTAAGAGGGAGACAAACTAAACTGAATGAACAAACGTGCAGCGGGGCCGTGGTAGGGACGGCACAAGCACAATCAAGAGGCTATTTCGTGATTTCTCGAGCTCTCGATACTTTTTTCTCGTCTCGAGTGAGGCCAAATTTCCCGGGAATTCTCGCTCCGAGAAGTCTTGACCAGAAACCCTATTGGCGACGCACATGAGCACCTGCAATGACAAGTATTTTTTCTCGCAATCAACAGGACTTTTGTTTGTGAAGTACACACGATAATTATTACAAAATATTGATTTTTGCAAATTTGGTACTGTTTGGGCGAAAAAGTCGAATTTTCGGCTAAAAACGGCCTTAATTTGTTTATAAAAACCGTTATTGTTAATCGATCGTAAAAATCGTGTGTACTTCGCTAGTAAATCTATCGGAGAAGTTACAGTTGAAATTTGAAATCAATCAGCTGTAAATTGTAGAAGCTACGAGTTCGCTTGATTTTGAAAACATGATTTCTCCATTTTCCTTCAGACCATATCATTCTAGGGATGTTTATTCATATTAACCATATCATTCTTGGGATCTTTATACATATCAACCATATCAATCTTGGAATGTTTATAGATCATTAGACCCAATAAAAAAAGATGATTTTACTTTTGAAAAAAAAATCGGTTTCTAATGCTGCACCTTAATGCGGCCTTAATGCTGCACAAATATACACTACCGGCGAAAAGTTTCCGGACAAAAATTTAAAAAAGTTGTAGTACGATTTTGTATGCCATATTGCCGATAGTTGACATATTAGAAATATGACATATTATATTTTGAAGGGGAGGAATTCTCCTTTATTCCGTTTTTGAAAAATGTTTATTATTCGTTTTTGCGACTTGTACCCTTTTTCAAAAATCACCATTATTCATCTTTTTTTGTTCCTTTTCTGGTGGACCCCGTTTACAAACAACATTTTTTTTATGCATTTCTTTCACTGAAATCATAAGGGAGAAGCTCAAGGTTCAATTTTGTTTTTTTTAAGCTTCGTACGATTTTTCTTTCTAAATATATTTTGATTAAAAAAAAAAGAGACAATTTGAAAACTAACGTGTAACGCGACAACGACAAGGATCCAAGGAAAATATAGTACAAAGTTGAATCGGTTTGGGTTGAGTACGGGAGAATTTTGTTAGATTTTTTTTCGAATTTTTTTTTCCCATTTTTGGTAAAAAATCAAATGATTCAATAATCGTAATTCGAGAACTAAGGGGTCTGTGGGAAAATTTCAAGAGAGGAAAAAATTGTATTTTTCTATTTTCAATGCAATGGAATCGATTGAAATCAATTACTGGTCGTGACTAGAAAACTATAAAATTTGAACGGAGAAAAACATCTTGAAAATAATCTGAAATAATTCTGTTATGTTGAAAATAGAAAAATACAATTTTTTCCTCTCTTGAAATAATACCACAAACCCCTTAGTTCTCGGTGTTTAAATTATGTGATTTTTTTACGAAAATGGGTGAAAAAAAAAATTTCGAAAAAAAATCTGAAAAAATTCTCACGGACTCAACGAAAACCGATTCAACCCGTTACTATCTTGAGGCTTTCCTTGAATCCTTGTCGTTTTCGCGTTACACGTTATTTTTCAAATTGTCTCTTTCTTTTTTAAATCAAAATTTCTTTAGAAAAAAAATCGTACGAACCTTAAAAAAACAAAATTAAAGCTTGAGCTTCCCCCATTATGATTCCGGTCATAGAAATGCATTAAAAAAATGTTGTCTGTAAACGGAGTCCACCAGAAAAGGAACAAAAAAAGCGAAAAATGGTCGTTTTCGAAAAAGGGTACTGGGCGTAAAAAAAATAGTAAAAATTAAAAAAAAAAGCGGAGTGAAATTCCTTCCCTTTAAAATGCCGTTCATTAAGTTCATTTATGTCAGACATCGGCGAAATGGCATACAAATTCGTTCCGGACACATCAAGATTGTCGATATTCGCAATTCGCAAATTCGAAAAAAATGCAACATTTGCAAATCAACCGAATCGTGTATTACGATAGCTTTTTTATTTGTGGAACGAGGAGCATTTGTACGATCGGACTGTCAATAATTCGTGCAGCAGCAGATTTGTGCGTGTTGAGAGTAAAATTAAATACCAGCATCGAGTTGCATGAGAAGCAGCGACCAGCACGCGGAGCCTCACAAAAGTCATCAGTCATAGCATTTGAATATTCGAGGAAGATTGGCTCTCGTGGCGAATCCAGCGGGGAATTTTCAGCGTTTTGCCAAAGTCGAGCTGGGGTTCATCTTGCACAGCCTGGCGTGTATACCGCATACCAATTACCTTCATCAAAGTGAATTCGTAACGGGCTTACACGGCTCATGCGAAGCTCGTGTGCCTATGCGTATCCGTGGTGAGCTCGCTATTCGTACGGTTTGACGTGTATGCTTGTACATATTCTACACGAAGCGGACGGAATTTAAATGTAAATACTTCAGGAACGCACGAAAAATTGTTGAACAGAGAAGAAAAATGTGCTGTGAAATTCACCGTATTCCGGATCGTTTGATGAAAAATGGAAAACACTGCGATTTTTTGAACACGCCCCATGACCAATATTGTTTGGCTTTTTCGAAAGTTTTTTTTAAATTAAAAACCCATTTGAATTTTCGAAAACGGGCGGTTTATAAATTACGTCATTCTAAAATAGGGGGGAGGGGTTCTGGTCGTTGGATGACGGTAACGATAAGTGGATTATAACGACAGGAAGGCTAGGATGATTTCGGGCGGTGGGGGGGGGGGGGGTGAAATCAGCAAAAATGGATGACGTAATATGTGGACGGCCCCAAAGCAAACCACGGCATTTTTAAACAAATTCTATGATAACTTCTTTTCACGTTTGGCAAGAGATTTTAAAAAATTCTAAAATCATGTAAAATTTGGAAATGTAAAACAATGCGATTTTCAACCTCGTCCCATGATCAATATTTTTTGGCTTTTTCAAAAGTTCCTTTATTGTTTCAAAATCATTTAAATTTTCGGAGAAACCGCACTTTTTAGCAAATACTATGATTTTTTTAAAGTTTGGCAAGAAAATTTTTAAAAATTCTAAAATCATGTAACATTTGTATTTTTTAAAACAAATTCCATGTGCAATATTTTTTTTAGCTCGGTAAACAATTTCCAACAAATTGTAAAATCGTGTAAAACTGTATCTTTTAAAACAAATTCCATGTCCAATATTTTGTTTAAGCTCGATAAGAAATTTCCCATAAATTCTAAACTTATTACAAGCAATTTTGAAATACTTCGAAATATTGTCTTCGAAAAAATAAAATGAAAATGAAATTTTCATTGCGATAAATGAAGGATCATTTTTATCATCTTTTACAACTGTCGAAAGAGCGTATGCCAGTCTACTGACGCTTCCAAGGATTTCAAAACATTCTATACAAACGAATTAATCCTCTTCCCCTCGTGGGAATTTTAATTCGACAAGTTATTCCAATCCCTGATTCTCACTGCCTCCCTCTCTGCCTTTCGTTCCCCCGATCGGGATCGAATAATAATTCAGGAGCATTTCCTTTAGGAATTTATATTACCGTGAGATTGGCGATGTCATTAATCTCGTATTCGCGAGCCGAAGAATAATATCGTGCGGATCGCTGGGTTCTTTTGAATCGTGTGAAGCTGACAATACGAGGCAGCGAGGCCTCCCCTGAAACGAAATTCTGATAAAGTGAGCGAAGAGGAAGGAAGAGAGAGAGAAAAGAAGGGACGAATAGAGAAAGCGAGAGAGAGAGAGAGAGAGAGAGAGAGAGAGAGGGACAAAGAGAGAAAGAGAGAGAGACTGCCGATCAATGAATCGAATTCCAACGGGAATGCCTGGCGTGGTAGGAACATCAATAGTAGTGACTGCGTTTGTATGACACAGCGTATGAACGAACATGTAGATACGTAGGTGTTCCGTATCCTCTTGTTCCACTTGTTCGGGCTTTCAACTTTTCTTTCCCACCTTCTCTCTCTCTCTCTCTCTCTCTCTCTCTCTCTCTCTCTCTCTCCTCTCTCCCTTTCCGTTTCTCTTATACCCGAATAGAAATTGTTCCAGCCTGTCTGAGTTTTACGACCTAGTGACTGGCTCGCCCAATTGAGCTCGTACGAACTGACCAATGGTTGGCTCGCTATGAGCTAGTAATATTGTGATTTTTTTTATCCAGCCCTTGTCTAGTCACTGCCCAGCTGATGTTGGTCACAAATGACAAAGTAAGGTTATGTGACGTGTAGTTCCATCGAGCGAATGACTCATGGCTGGCCAGCTAACTTGAGCTTGAGATGGCTTTGCAAAAGAAAAAAATTCTCAAGTGGGCATGACGCCATGACCTAACCAACACTAGCTAACTGCGGCTATGCGTCCCTTGGCTAGTCACTGCCCAGCCGAGCTTGCTCACGAATGATAAAGTGTGGTTATGTGACTACGTGTAGTTCCATCGAGCGATTGGCTCATGGCTGGCTAAGCAATATGCGTTACAGATGGCGTTGAAAATGCAAGCATTCTCATGGCGAGATACCTACTTGCAAGTAGGTATCTCGCCATGACCTAGCCAGCTATGCGGCTGTGCACCCTTTGGCTAGTCACTGCCCAGCCGAGCTTGGTCACGAATGACAAAGTGTGGTTATGTGACTACGTGTAGTTCTATCGAGCGATTGGCTCATGGCTGACTAAGCAACTTGAGTTACAGATGGCGTTGCGAATGCAAAAATTCTCAAGTACGTATCTCGCCATGACCTGGCCAGCTAACTGCTGCTGTGCACCCCTTGTCTAGTCACTGCCCAGCCGATCTTGGTCACAAATGACAAAGTGTTGTTATGTGAATACGTGTAGTTCCATCTAGCGATTGGCTCATGGTTGGTTAAGCAACTTGAGTTACCGATGACCTTGTGAATGAATAAAATCCTCAAGTCGGTATCTCGCGATGACCTAGCCAACACTTCCCAACTGTGGCCCCACTGGCCGGAATAAATGATCGGACAAATACAATTTAAGGTTATGTAATTCTATGCGATTATCGCTCCCAATGCGAACACAATTGAGTTATTGATTCGATAATGTTATTTACATTTGTTAATCCACCCATTTTTCAATAATCTGACATTGTGTAGTGTAACATATGTAGACGATTAGAAAATTCAGAAATTAAACAAGTAGAATTGGCTCAGTGGACAACGTCACAACTCATCACCCAGAGGTCCCGGGTTCGAAACCACGTTACGGCGTGAGCGTTTGTCTGAGATAATTTAAAATTGAACCATTAATATATTTACAGCGCATATATCATAACCCTAATTAATGGACGACGAAGAATATCGTAAAAGGGTCCAATGATGTAAATAATGTGAACAAAAATCACGAAAAGATAAATATATAGCTGCAAATTTGTTTTATCTAATCGCCACCTAATTTTTTTTCCCAGTCGCTAGCCGAAAAAACTATGTCATGGCTAGGTCAGAAATATAATACAGCCCTGGGATATTTCTTTCTATCTAGTCATCTAATTTTTTGTATTCAGTTACTAGAGGACCAAAGCGTTACAAGGCTGGGTAGTCAATCGCTAAGACGGCTAGCTAATGGCGATTCAAAACAGCACTTTACTAGCTTGTGGCTAGGCGGTGATGAGTTACGTTTTCCACTCGGGTACCTGTCCGATACGAACCCATCTCCTATTAGCGAACACGTATCGAAACTCCCGCGGCATCGAAACATCGCGTATAACTATACGAGCAAAGAGAAGAACGAGGAGTACGGAGAGCGCTACGTCGCGTAAGCATCGCGCCCGCGATTCGCTTCCGGAATTTAGATTGCATCGTTAGAAGGCCAATGGCTCGGGCAAGAGATCGCGCAAAAAAAGGATAGATAAAATATCGAGTAACAGAAAGAGATAAGCCGTGTTCCAGACTGGGCCTGGATTTCCCTGCTACCTTGTTGTGCCCCAAGCACGCACTAGATGTACACCCTCATACATCGTGCTATTCGTACGAAAAAACTTTAATTGAAAACAGCGATCGAGAAGAGGACCACGCGTTGGGCTACAATTTCGCAGGTCGTTGGCTACGAACATAGCTGAAATGTCTAATCGAAACTTGAGGGAGGTTTCTACTTTGTTGGGAAAAAACCATTTTTTTAGCCGACGGTGCAAGAAGAACTTTTTGACGAAGAGGAAGGTGTACTCTATGGTCCTGGCGTAGCAGATTAGGTGTAAGTATTAAACTTTTCATTTTATTCACACATAAACTTCAGTTTAACTTTAAGGCGTTACCCCCACTTGTAGCGCAAAAAAGGCCTTTTTCATGATTTTTTTAAAGAAAACTACAAAACTTTTTTAATCGATCAATATACCATCTTAAAGAACACATCTTGAAGAACTTTCAGTAATTTTTTTATTGAAAAATATTACATTGTTTAGTGGCAAATGGCCGTCAATGAAATAATGTTTTTATATACACGGTTTGCGGTGACCAACATTGCGGCGAAGTGGATCATCTGAAAAAAAAATGCGGATGGATTTAGTCAAATATAAGTATAAACTAGTCTTTAATCGAAGGATTTTAAAAAATATTCATTTTTCACAAAATGGCGGACAGTCAAAGTTAATGGTTCGATTTTAACGAAAAAAAACGGCCGTTTTTTGGCTATAAAACGGCCATTTTTTTCGAAAAAAAAATCAAACGATTAAAGACTACATTTTTATGTATTAAATAAGCCTGCAAAATTTCAAGAAGATCGGTTCATTAGTGTTCGAGTAATCTTGGTCACCGACTTCAGAAATGCCATTTTGAGAAAAACGCGTTTAAAGTTTCAATTTCAGTTTACACGAAGAAAATATTTTTTTTTGTAAACTTACATAGAGTCATCTATTCCGGGCCCATACAGAAGTATGGGCCCGGGTACTTATACTTCAAAAAAGTGCAATAAAAAAAATCGGTTTTTTCAAAATCGCAAGTGGGGGTAACCCCTTAAACGCGTTTTTCTCGAAACCACATTTTCCAAGTTTGCGGAAGTACTCCTACACGCCCTAGATGTGCAATCGTTGTGAAATTTGACAGGCACGTGTACAACAAACATCTTCATTAGTTGAACTAGAATCATGCAAAAATATTCAAACGTTTTTATTTTATGAACAAAAAACTGCAACAATTTTCGGTGAAAAACTAAACTTCCCCTACGATCGCTCACTATTTTTTTTATTTTTCAATTTTCCTTATATATTGTACAAAGTAAAAGTATGGTTGATTTTTTGCTTCAGATCACCTTAGGACTTCCGCACGCGAAAAATGTCATCATCGACGCACCGACATACGTGGCTCCTCCCACTCCGAGTATCATGTTTTGTTGAACTTAAAAAAATTTCTTCATGTTCAATAAAGACCACTTAGTAAACATACCAAATTTCAACATTCTATATTTAATATTTTTCGCAGAAAAAAATAGTGAAAAATCGAACATTTTTTGGCCCGACAAAGTAGAAAACCCCCTCAATTACTTGTTTTTCTGCGTGCTAGATTTTTATTCCATTATTGTCGAAAACATGGCGCATGGACAATTAAAAAATTGAAAAGCATTCTTTCCGAAACGAAATATTTTACAGTGGTCGCAATAATTTGACCCCAAAATACCCAGTGAAGGGGATTTCCCCGAATTGATTCCAATTTGTAGCGCAAAGAGTTACACGAATAGGGGGAGGAGGGCTCCGATAAGGACTCCGAAGGCTCAAAGCCCGCGACCAGGGTGGCGATTTTAAAAAATCCTATTCACTAGAATATCAATTCCCTATTCAGCGATTCCCACCTAATGGAGTGTGCTCCATGCTTTCATTATCAACATTTTCCACGTACGTTAAAAAATATTGACTCGAATTAATTAACAAATTGGTCGCTGCACTCGGCATCGCGTCTACTCAAATCATCCCCCTGCGGGACGTCATCGCGATAAGAGATGAACAAGTAACAAGAGTTCCCAGTGACTATAAACACCCTTAAAACAAAATAACCTTATTCTCGATCTCCCCCTCTCGTTTTCTTTGCCGAAGCGTGAAGGGGGTTGCCGGTTCGCCGGCTGAATTCGAAGCTGCAAAATACTGGCGCGGAATGAAAGCCATACAAGCAACTGTAATAAACGAGAATGGATACGGGGCGCTGCATCTCCTCGTTTTAATCCTTGCCCGGCGCTCGTAAATATTGAGAGTTATCGGGGGGCCAGCACCGAGGTGGCGGTCACCCCTTTCCGTCGGCGGCCATTCGATACACATCGTTTTTTTTTTCTTTCTCCTGTGATACTTTCCCGTGGCGTTTTTTGTTTTGTTTTCATTATTTTAGTGAAGCCTCACCACCCAGAGGCTTTGCCAGGGCGAAATTGTGTCGCCCTCCTCTGGGGGTAGTACAGGGGGTTGTGGTCGATGGAATGCGCGTGGTAGATTCCATTCGGATTCAGGCCGGTTCGAACGAGATTCCTAGGGGGTGCGGAGACAGCAAGAGATGTGAGAGAGAAAGGGTGGAAGGGAGAGAGAGAGGGAGAGACATATATGCATGCAGACAATGCCCATTTCCATTTAGCCGTTCCCTGATAAGCGCCACCGCGTCCTGTCTTTCTAGCCGACCCTTTCTCCACCCCTGTCCTGTATACATACATACATACATACATACATACATATATATGTATATATATATATATATATATATATATATATATATATATATATATATATATATATATCGGGTCGTATCCAGTAGTTTCACCAATTGCTCCTGTTAGGACAAAACCAACTCTGCCAGCGTCACAATTCCAACACGGAAAAGCGGCGTAACACTGCAACCATTTCACCCCAGGATAGGGTTGATATCACCAGTCTGCCACCCCCTCCCACTCCTGCCTGCCCTGCTGCTTCTTATCGCATCTTATTACCGTGGCCGCAGTATCGTTACCGGAGAATATCACTGTTTGCAATCTATATGCGCCGGCTCTGTTTGTATTCTCTCTCGGGGCTTTATCCCAGGCGCAGTGCTTTAATCTCTCTCCCTCTCTCTCCCTCTCTCTCGCGATCTCTCTCCCTCTCTCTTACTCATTTCTCCGGCCCTTGCATAAAAGCTCGATGGCAGAACCCTTAGCGCAAAGTTTAGACTCTGGAATCTTGGTAACTCTCTATATCGATGTGTCTCTGTCTTGTATAGAGTTTGTTTAATTTTTTCGTTTTTTGGGGCCGGGTTCTAATTCCGAACTTTCAACGCTCCGACGGTTTAAAATGTCTAATTTTGATGTTCCGAAATTACAAGTTTCGTGAAGATCATGCCACCGAAAGTCTACACAATTGACTGCAAATGATGTAGAACGTATGACATTGTCTAGACAAATTTTAAACTTGACGTAAAATCACTCCTTAATAAATGAAAATTCTGAAAATAATTCGTCGATTTATTGAAAATTTTGAAACTGAAAACTTCCAGAGCCGAATTATTTTGACGGTGTTCAGATTTTCGGAGTTTTGGTCTTTCGTGTAAAATTCTTTCGGAGTTTTGAGCACTCTGATCATTCGAAGTTCGGAATTTTAACCTGGGCCCGTTCAGATTTTCGGCGTTTTGGTCTTTTGGGTAAAATCTTTCGGAGTTTTGGGCGTTCTGATCATTAAAAGTTTGAAATTTCAAGCGGGCCTGCTTTTTTGTAGTATTTTCTTTTTAATCTATTTCCGATTTTATTTTCATTCGCGTTTGTTGTTTTATATTTTTTTTTGTATCTATAGAATCATATTTCCTTGTTTTTGCATCGCGTTTACTTTTTATTTGCTTTCTTTGCATTTTTTTCTTTGTATTGCACTAATAAACGCCTCATCCAATTTTAGTCAATCAAAACATACATTTTGTTCTATTTTTACTCAATTTTATTGAGACCAAGCGCATATTTTATTGTACAATCTGTAGAATACAATGAATACATTATTATTGATTTTATCATCTGTAAAATACAGTAAATACATATGACAGTAAAGTAAATAAATAAAAATTTATTTTATCATCTGCGAAATACAGTAAATACATTTTAATTTTTGTTATCATCTGTAACAGACAGTAAATACATTTTGATATATTTTATCATCTGTAAAATACAGTAAATACACTTTTATTTATTTTATCATTGGTAAAATACCATAAAGTGAAATAAAATATTCTTCTCGTACTTCATTATCCATCTGTTATCATATTTTTGTTATTATATTTTTTTTTGTATCTATAGAATCATATTTCTTCATTTTTTCATCGCGTTCACTTTTTATTTGCGCGTTCAATTTTTGTTATCATCTGTAACAGACAGTAAATACATTTTGATATATTTTATCATCTGTAAAATACAGTAAATACACTTTTATTTATTTTATCATTGATAAAATACCATAAAGTGAAATTAAATATTCTTCTCGTACTTCATTATCCATCTGTTATTATATTTTTGTTATTATATTTTTTTTGTATCTATAGAATCATATTTCTTTATTTTTGCATCGCGTTCACTTTTTATTTGCTTTCTTTGCATTTTTTTCTTTGTATTGCACTAATAAACGCCTCGACCAATTCTAGTCTAAATATACATTTTGTTCTATATTTTATTGTACAATCTGTAGAATACAATGAATACATTATTATTGATTTTATCATCTGTAAAATACAGTAAATACATTTTTATTTTTGTTATCATCTGTAAAAGACTGTAAATACATTTTGATATATTTTATCATCTGTAAAATACAATAAATCGATGTTTATTTATTTTATCATTGATAAAATACCATAAAGTGAAATAAAATATTCTTCTTGTACTTCATTATCCATCTGTTATTTTCACGTGAGTAATATCGTTTTATTTTTTTCCGTTTTATATTCGACTACCACCACGACCCGCACTCGCTTCATTTTTGTTTACTTTTAATTACCTCATATTGTAAATAAAAGACGTTGCGTTTACTTGGATTCGTGGTGTAAACACGGCATATTTAAACTAATCAAAAATGGTTCCCTGTCCGTCGGTCCCTCCCGGTCTCCCTCGTCCGCCGATCCCAAGCGGTATTTTCAAAGCCATCCATTGCAAATAGAAAAAGTGCATCCTCGCTACGACAAGCACCCGAATGACCGTCCTCACGCAGCTAAGACCATAAAAAAAAATCAGTCGCAAACTCTCGCCAAGTATCGGAAAAACTAGACCGTAACGGGGCATACTGTTTCGATGTAGTCAGGATCACCGATGTACCTACTCGTAATCTACGTACACGTAAAAGCAGAGCTTTTCACGTGTACGCCAGCAACATCGTGGTGGATGTTTGCGTCGTTCGTCACTCGAATATCGTGTTTCGCCGCGATATCCCCGTCCACGTGGTACTTGGGAACACGGTTTCATCTGACGTGAAGGGACTCGGAGTAAATGGAGAACTCGGACAAGAACGCGTACGAGCCCTTAAGCCAGCTATAACCAAGCACCTATATTGCCTCCTCTATAATATACGATCGTATACCAGCCGCACACGAGAGGAACGAGTGTCCAATCCTCTTCCCGCGAGCGTTTCGATTACCTTTACCGCCGTATAGTTAACGTTCTTGAATGTACGTGACGTACTCGCGATAGGGAGAGAGAGAAAAAGAGAGAGAGAGGAGGGGGGAGAGAGAGAGGGAGAGAGCAAGAGAGCGCCGAAAGTGAGAGAAGACGATGCGCTGGTCTCGCAAGATAAGGAAGACTGGTGGAGAAACGTGAGAAACTGCGAAGTACGAGAAGGTTCGTGGCCTGCTTCTAGAGGGTTGAAAAGCTTTACTTCCCTTTACCATACTGACTAACACTATCGCTCCTTGTAACAAGCATATTGTAACATGTTCATACACATTTTTATACGGCAAAAATATATTATACATTTTAATTATTATGAATTATAGTAATTATTTTTATTGTATAATTTAAATATATATAATAAAGATTTTGTACTTTCGAAAAATATTTTTCTTCGATAGTATCACCGTTTAGCTATATTTCCTTAAAATTTCATTGAAATATTCTTAATATTTAATTTTAGGTCCATGTTCAAACTTTAATGGGGGTATACCTTTGTGAGGGCAAAATCAAGGGTCATTTTCGACAATTTATTTAAGAAAAACAAAAGAATATTTTTAAATTCGGTTTTTTATACATTTTAGTACAAGTCTTAAAGTAAAATTCTTTTTTTTTATTATTTTGAAACAAAATGGCGGCCCAGTAGTCGATGAAAGAAAACTCCTTTTCTTCATAGTCCTCTACGGGCGTATTCGCACAGGTCATAATTTTCAAGCTAGACCAAAAAACGAAAAATATTTTGAAAGTAGATATAAAAAACCAGTACGTAGGGGTTTTTCAATATATTGAGTAAACAAAAATGGCGTTAATATGAAAAAAAAAATTGTTCGAATATCGTAAAATTTTTTAATTTAAACTTATAGGAAAAGTCCTACGTACTGGACGAGAAAATGTTGTCAAGATGCTACAGTTAAAATTTCAAGTCAATCGATTGAAAACTCGAAAAGCTACGCATATGCCCGTGTCTAAAAACATAATTTCGAGAAAATCACGTTTAAAGTTTTAAGTACTGTAAAATCATGGAAATTTCGTGTTTACCCTTAATCGGCGATGCCTGGACCATACAATTTTCCTTCTAATTCCACATTCTCTTGCTCCTCTTCTTTTCTGGAAGATGTAGGAAAAAAATGCAAAAAACAATGTACAAAGGTATATTCCCCCTTAAACGCGTTTTTCTCGACACACTGTTTTTAAAGTCGGTGGACATGATATCTCGAAAACCACTTGATGGATTATTTCCAAATTCACAGGAGATATGATGAGAAACATTTAAAAGTCGTTGACGATCCCACCTTTTTAAAATCGATCTTCATTTCTCAACAGTTACGTAAAAATGACCACATTTTTCACAGATTTTTTATGCTCGAGACTCAATTCCTCGCCAGGATGTTAAAAAAAAATATTTTCAAAATCGACGATCGTCAACGCCTCGTAATTATTGTTAAATTGAATAACCCGTTTGGTTATTAGATTTCGGATGGATCGTTTAAGCTGGAGTGTTTCCTTTCGAAACACAAAAAAACACATGTTTTTCTGTATTTTTTTAAGAAAGGCTCTGAATTATTTAAAAAAAAAACGTTTCTTTTTCACCAACTGATTCCCAGAATTTTTTTTCGGAATTTGGCCATTTTCTTCCGGCCTCTAGATAGATGTAGTGTCGATTCTCCCCACACCTGGCTATTTCAAGGACAACCCTGAGTCCCTTTTCCGACGTAGCGTTGATTTTATGGACCCGTTGGTCTCCCGAACGACTGTTCATCGTCTCAAGGTGATTTTCGATACACTATAGTTACCGTAATGTTGAGTATAGTAAAATAAGCCGTCCTCGAAGGCAAACGTCCTCAAAATGACCTTCGCTCAGGTACATATGCATATAGTTGCGGTCACACAGCGACGAACACTTGATACATGTTTGCGTTTGTTTACAAATCTCACTCTTCCTTTATTTCCACATCTCCCGCTCACGTGACGACCAACAGTCGAGAAACTTTACTCGGGGGCTGAGGTACGAGCTTTGGAGCCACACCAAATTATACAGGAACAGGGAGAAGCATAGTGTGATCTGGTTCAAAGTGTCACGACCCCTCGGCACGAGGGAACTCCACCGTCGATGTATAGGCTCCGAGCTATTTCCCTCAACGTCGGGCGGAACCTGAAAGTCCGTCGGTGCCAGTAGATAAGTCAGCGTCTGGTCAGACACGAAGGACTCGAGCACTGCCTGCGCGCTTTTACTTGCCGGCAGCCACCGAGTTGCTTGCAGCACTTTGACTTTAGTCCCGTAAGTAAATAAAACTTCAACTTCATCTGCCCGGCGGACTAAATATTAATTATCTTATTGGGACCGACTGTTAAGGCCTTAGGCCTTAACAGTAACGGGTATAAAATCATGTGCGAACTTAACAATTTTTTTTCGTATGAAATTTTTTTTTAATTTTGTTTTATTGTCCCACAAACCTTTTTGAGTACGCCTGTGAAAATCGTTTAAGGCGGGATATACATTTACATTTATAAAAAAAAACGATTTCTTTTTTTTTCTTTAAGGGGTTAAAAAGTAATTCACTCATAAAATTAATTACACATCTATTTAGTATGAATATCAAGCTGTTAGAAAATATATATACATTTTTTTCGATGTACAAAATGGCCGACTACTAATATTTTCTTTTGTTATCTTTTTTTTAGGCGCTCCGCGACGTGACACTTAGCATCCACAATTTTTTACCTAGAACAAAAAACAAAAACTCTCGTCAATCTACATTAGAATACCTAGAGAAGTACGTACGGAATTTAAAAAATATTGTTTTATTCAAAAGTTGAAAGTATTTGAACTTAAGAAATAAATTTTCAGTGAAAAATTTCGTTATAATTGCTCATAAACTGCTCATAAAATGAAAAGTTTTCGATTAATCAGAAATTCCGTACGTACTTCTCTGCGAAAAGCAATTAGGAACATAACTTTTGAATTTGAAGTAAATCGCGTGAAAATTGTTGAAGTTATTTGTCACGCCAATTGGAAAAAGCTGTTTCGAGAAGTTTCGGGTAGTCGGGCATTTTGTACATCGAAAAAAAAAATATATTTTTTCTAACAGCTTGATGTTCATGCTAAATAGATGTGTAATTAATTTTAGAAGTGAACCACTTTTCACACGAAAAAAAATTGTTGAATGCGCACATGATTTTATACCCCTTACTGTGGCTTAAGGCCTTAAACGACGCGCAAGAAGATGGTCCGTAACTCGTAGCTTTCAATACTGCCGATCCAATTTGAGTATTGAATATGTTCGATCTATAGTTTTGCGGCCGTTATTACATAATGGAATGAAGGGATGGAAGACATTGGGGCTCTATGAGGATAGTGGGGGGGGGGGGGGGGGGGGTTGATGGAAAAAAGCCCAGAGCTCTAGCCGTGAAAAAATAGGATGAGGAGGAGTCGTTGCCGTCGGTCTCCTGGGAAATCATCGGTGTCCTCTCGCTCTTCGCGATCCCTCCGCTGTTTCAACCTTCACTGCTCTCGCTCTTCTTGCGAACCTCTTCCCTGTCTTCCCTTGGGCCCTTACGTCCCTCTCTCGTCGTAACATATATCGAGCCGTTGATGAGCAAATGGGCGTATCCACGGTACTTCACGTGTGCAACGTGTTCACCGAGTTGTGCCATTTTGCCACCAAACGGTCGATGTGTACACGGGACACGTGTGGGAGGGAAACGAAACGTGTCGAGCTCGACGCCAAAATAATGTTACACGCGCCTTAATATACCGAAAGCGTCAAGACAACGGGGCCTGTATATGGGGAAATGTTAGACACAACCAGGCAGAGAAACGTATCCCTAAAATCGTAAACTGGTATACTGGTGTCATTGGCCGCCATCGTCCTTCCCGTCGCCGTTCACCTAACGAGATACTAGATACGATGGGGATGACTAGACGCTGTCGCGTCGTAACACAATACGGAAGATCGTGACGAGGAGACGGTAACTTCGGAGAGAGAGAGAGAGAGAGAGAGAGAGAGAGAGAGAGAGAGAGAACCTTCCGTATGTGTGTAGAGACACGTACGAATGTGTAGGGTGATTCATAATAAACTAACCCTTGGGTACAGCAATTTTTTACTGGGAACTTCGATCATAGGTCAAGTTTGCCACTTTCCTTCATTTTTCAAATTTATTGTATTTTTTGTAATACAAGTTCTAACATAATTTTTTAATTAATAACAACATTAGAATGGGGTGGGGAGCATTTTTCAACCTTTATTTTTCGATTTTATTGTATTTTTGTAATATATTTGTAATATAAGTTTTAATTTAAAGGGAGATATACACCTAGATGATCGTAAAAATCGATTTAGAAGCTACGAACATTCCGTCGACCGTAGAAAACCTACACTATGGGCCTGGTATCGATGATTCCATGTTAGTTGATAAATTTCATGTTTTATTTATTCCCAAATTTTCAAACGCGTTTTTCTCAAAACCACATTTTCAAATCGGTACCAAAAATTTCTCGAAAACCAATAAACCGATTGCCTTGAGGTTTTTTGTGGTTATTATATACACCATTGTCTAGTACTTGTCATAGGATTTTTATTTCCGTTACTTAGTTTTTGTTTTATAGGCAAAATAATAACTATTTTTTGTCCCAAAAATCACTATTTATGTTCAAACGTCCGCCATTTTGTCATAAATCGATATTTTCAAAATCGGCTATAACAAGTACTAGATTATGGTATCTAATTTAATAATCTTTTTGGTTTTTTTTTTCAGATGATTTTTGAAGAAACGCCAGTGGGTACCGTATACGCAGATTTTTTTACGACGCTCCAAGGATCATACAATATCCTTGTATATTTTTGATATTTTTAAATAAATAAAATTAAACATATTTTTGAATGTATATGCTTTTAGATAATTAAAATCCCAATCCGAAATTTCAAATAGTTTTCCTTGAAAAAATTCACAAAAATGACCTTTTTCCGACTCTTAGGTGTATATCTCCCCTTAAGGCCTTACTTATATACGCGATTTCGCCGATTTTCAAAGGTACTTTTCTAGACGCGGTTAAAAAAAATAACGCATATATTGACAACATTTTCTTTACAGATCATTTAAGCACATGGTTAAGTATATGTAAAAAAATCGGAAATATTAACAAATGGCGGAGATATAACATAACAAAGCAATGTATTTTTTTTGCGCACGCGTTGATGGTGAAAGTTCTCGGTATCGATGTGGATGTCTGAAAAAATTAACATATTTATAATTGCATAATGAATGTATCTTCAGTGTGAACCGACAATATTATAAAAAAAATTATTATAACAAAAATTCGAAACTTACATTTTTTAACTCAATTTTCTGTCGGTATTTTATTTTTTATATTTTTTTGTCATTGAAATTTTGTTTCTGTGGTTCACACGATAGGTAATGATATTAAAAATATGTTGTAAAAATTGTAGAGTGATCTGAACCTTCGTTCAAGAGTTAGAACTTTCACAAGGTTCAAAAAAGTAAATTGTGGAAAAACGGCTTTGAAGTTGGAGGTCTGGCGTGCCGCGCGATATCTATGATAAATGCAATCTTACCTCATTTAATAGCTTTACAGAATTGAAAAATATTCCTAATCGTTCAAGCTAATGGAATAAAAAATAATTTTAAAAAATGAAAAATTCTGAAATTTTTCGCGTATATAAGACCTTAATAACAAGATTAGAATTAGCTGGGGAGAGAGAATTTTTCAACCGATCACATGCATTCAGCATGCCGCAGCTCCTCCCACTCTACTACACACAATCGCAGTGGAGTGGGGGTGGTGTTAGTTTCGTGTGACATTCAGCTAACTCAGAGCCCTATACCCAGCCAACCTCAACAAACATATCCAATTTTAAAAGCATTTTTAATGCTAAAATACTAAAATTATCTACCAATAATTATACAACAAACCCATACAAACAAACCCAGTACAAACCGAAACAAATGCAATGATATACCTCAATCTATCAATATTTTTTGGGTAATCATAAAAACGAACTTATATTATTTACATGTACCGGTTTTTTATTACCCGTATAGTCTAATTACATATCCAATGCCATGAAATAGTTGCACTTTGTGCAATATCTTAAATAAATCCAAATAAATCCAAACAATTCCAACGATATACCTCAATGTATCAATATTTACTGAAAAATAATAAAAACGAACTCATTTACACGTACCTGTTTTTTATTACTCGAAAAGTCGAATTACATTTTCAATGCCATGAGATAGTTGCACTTTATATAATATCTTTAGATTTTTTTCAATAGTATTTTGAGGGAAGAGGATTTGCTGTGCCCATAACCTTAAGGGCTAGTTAGATTTTTTGCAAATTTTTAGTTATTCGATGAAATCTCAAAATATAATATTTCGAAAATATTCTCGGAAAATTTCAAATCGATCCGTTCAAAATTGAGCGATCTATGGGCATCTATAGGTCGGTTCTGCGAAGCGGCGAACTTTAGAGGCGTTTTTCTCAATATAACTTTTTCAAAATCGGTTACCATGATATCTCACAAGTCGCTCCCCCGATCAACTTCAAATTTTTCAAGCTTCTTGTACATATCGTAAAGCACTGCTTTAACGATGGATTTTTTTTTCAATGCATAGTCTTTTTAAATAACGATAATAGAGCGTTTTTTCTACCGAAAATCGGTACTCTCACTTTGGACTGCCGTAAGTTTTTCGAAAATCAATATTTTCTTAAATCCTTCGTCCAAGCATTGGATAAATTCATGCAAATACTGAATGCGTTTGATTTTTTTGTTTTTGATCATTTTGGATACATTGTGTTCATCACATTTATTAATATTTTTCAATACAAAAATTGGAAAAGTTACTTAAAACCACATTCTTTAATGTAGAAAAAAAACAAACTTAAACCTTTCCACGTTTTCTGAAAAAAAGTTCACAAAAATTCCTCTTTTTTTCCGGCCACGAGGTGAAACGCCTTAAGGCGCAACATCGCAAGTCCGCATGAGGAATTTGCATCAGCCTGTACATAAGATTGGCCCTCGGTTGTTTGACTATACGATTTCCCCGTACTGCTTCATGCTTCGTGGCTTCAGCCCGGTTCCAGTCATTACGCTCGTCAAATTAGCCCACGAAGGGACAGGGTATGTGTCCATGTATATCCGTCGTATACAGGGTGGCCCAGAATCGAATGCGTTCTCTGAAATGGGGTTTTGGGGGTGAAATTCTGAGTCGATTGATACAAGCATGTATGGGTCTCCGATCAACCCCTGAATTATTATTAATTTTTAACGGCGGGCCAATCAGGTGCTCCAGACGTACGCTGGCTCGTCGGGCGCACCTGATTCGCCCGCCTTGAAAAATTAATAATAATTCAGGGGTTGATCTGAGACCCATACATGCTTATATCAATCGACTCAGAATTTCACCCCCAACCCTCCATTTCAGGGAACGCATTCAGCTCTTGAACACCCTGTATACACCGTAGAATTGAGTAATGTCAAAATATATCCGCAGGAAATTTGAGCGTCAAGTCCGAACGGAGAGAATACAGCGAGAGGGCGAGAGAGAGAGAGAGAGAGAGAGAGAGAGAGAGAGAGAGAGAGAGAGAGTTCCCGACTTTGTTCTGTACTCCCTCATCTTTCTCTTTGCCCCCTTCACGTTTTTACATTCCAACTCTTTATTATATCATCTTGATTACGTCTCTGCTGCATAGTGCGTACTCAAGCGTCTCATTTCTGGTCGAACACTTCTCTCTTCTTCGTCCCTTCGCTCGTATCCCACTCGATAAGTCCCGTCGCTCTTTTAATTACTTTACTTCCCTCATTCGAGAGTTCGGCAAAGATTCATTTTGAAATGGCACAGAACAGTGCCGCATAGAAATGTAATTATAAATAGATATACCCTTGCGAATTCCCTTTCATCGAAGCTTAATCATTTTGAGAGGTCTATCCTCACTACGCTTTCGCATCGATCGTTCCTCATTTGCTAATTGCTTCAATTTCCCCACTTCTCACAACTTGAGAAAAGCTCCGGAGAGCCTTTATATTAACTGTTGAGCTTACACAATGAGGTCGTAAATAATTTTACGTTTTTCATAATATTTTTGTTTTTTAATAATGAATAACAAAAACAGGAAGTGCATTCTCTTATCCTTATCCCAAGGGTGGAGGGAGTTTTACCTTCATCCCATTTCTTTCCCTTCTTAGCACCACTTGTTACTTATTTCCCGTTACTGAGGGACGGCTGAGAGTGTTCTCCATAACCACTCTCCTCTAATGCTGTATCGCATTCGCACGAGGGCACAGAGAAACTGGCAAACCTGTGCCGATACAGACAGCTGTATCCCACCGTTTTTCGGTTGTGTTACCTTCGGAAACTCACAAGGAATATCACTTAACCCTTCCTTGACACACTTGTATTTGGCCACGCCTTCGATGCGCTGGGTCAATTTGACCCGAATAGTACTTCATCTGCCCTTAACAACCCTTCGATCGATTTTTATTGAAAAAAATCCGGGATGCACTTTAAACATTTCTTAATATGTCTGCATAATTGAAATTCGGAAAGTATGAAATTGAATTGTTGTAAAAAATATTGAAAACTCTCAATTTTGGGATAGTGAGCATTTTAGAATTTTGAAAATCATGTGAGTGATGAAGCATTGATAAATATCAGTCACGTAGCTTTTTATCGGCGGTAAAACGATTTTAAGGCGAGAAATCACCCCTCAAAGAAAGGCGTGTCACCCCTTAATTTAATTTTTTCAATAATGCTATAGTGGATTATTCAGCACTTTACATTACAAGAGTTTTAGTTTTTGTTTCATCCAGATCGGTGGGCTGCTTGTGGGTGAAACTGCAAAATCAACCCTCGACACGCCTTTGTTTGAGGGGTGGTTTCCTCCTTAAACCCGTTTCTTCGCAAAAAAAATACGCGTACAATAGTTTTCAATGCTTTATCACATATATGAGTTTTAACACAATCGAAGGGGGACACTTAAGTGATGTTCCTTGTCAGTCAAACTGCCTCAAGCTCACTAGATGCATTTTTGGGGGGATCGGGGGGGGGGGTCAATGATACGTTTTTCACCCTTAGGCCCTATGTCCAATGTATCACGGTAATCAAGATATGATTTTTTACCTTTATTTTAATTACCCGAAATTTCGCCTTTAAATCGTCATAACTTTGTTGTTTGTGGTTGCACGAAATAACTTTTGTTGTATTCTGCAATGTATGCTTATTATAGATAAATCATTATTTGATACAATTGGTTTCAAGAAAATGACTCATGAGCTTGCACAGTCTTAAAAACGCGTAAATGTATGAAAATGTCAACTTCTAAATTCATTATAAAAAAAAACTAAAAGCTATTATTAACTTAGCTTTGTTTTGAAAAGTTCTCTAATTTATACCCTTCCCAACGGTATGCTATATGTCATAGAAATCATTCATTATGTGGTCGAAATAAAGAGAATAAGTTCTTTTTATAATGAATTTAGAAGTTGATATTTTTCATACATTTACACATTTTTAAGACTAGAAGCTCAAGCGTCATTTTCTTGAAACCAATTGTACCAAATAATGATTTACTTATAATGAGCATACATTGCAGAATACAAAAAAGCCATTTTGTGCTATTACAACCACAAATAAAAAAGCTATGACGATTTAGAGGCGAAATTTCTGGTAATAAAAAAAAACGAAAAAAAATCATATCTCAATTACCGTGACACTTAGGACATAGGATCTAAGGGTGAAAAAAATCGCAAATGACCGCCCCAATCCCCCAAAAAATGTGTCGGTTCATGCGCCAAACACCTTGTCTACATACATTTGTGTATATGTGTCAATCGAAACATCCAACACAAGAGAGAAAGGTTAAGTCCGATTCAAATAGTTCTGGCATTTCTACTTTCAGGAGCAACGACATATCGAAATTCTTCGCAAATCTTCGTTATAACAACTAAACCAAAGCTTCCAGCATTTTTCTCTTTCCTTTTTTTCTTCAACATTTTTTCGCTCTGCTCACTGCAAAGTGGCCCCGATTTCTCTCTGACCCAGAGGCACGCGCCCCTTGAAATTCCATCGAACCATCAATTCCACAAATTCCAGGCGCGTGTGGAGCCCTGCCCCGATAAGCGAGGGAGGAGGCTGCGCTTCGAGCTCCAGTTTTGCGTTTAAAGCATCAGTTCAGAATGAACGCGAATACAGAATCGTTGGGATTCTCAATGGAGAATGGTCCGTGGATACCGTCATTCGGCAATGGGCGCAGTATGTATACATACATACATACATATACACACACACACACACACACACACACACACACACACACACACACACACACACACACACACACACACACACACACACACACACACACACACACACACACACACACATATATATACACATATACATATACATACATATATATATATATTTACACCCACCCACTCATGTGCGTATGGGCCACGTGTTTGCATGATACCTGCAAGCTTTCGTTCCTGATTCCATGAAATTAAATTGCTGCTCTGTACTCGCGCGATGCTTCCATTAATGAGAATTCTATACGATGCCTTTTGCAAACTAGGCGTGCACCGTTGTCGATCGCAAATTGCGGATGATAGTTAGCCCATCTGATAAATGACAAATATAATGCGAATATCGGATTATTCCGCACGAATCGCGTAACAGCGCAAGCTCGAGGATAACCATTTCCACGGTCTCATTAAAATTTCCATATCCCCTTTATCGTGATCGCTTGCCATTTACGTCTACTGCTCTACGACTATTTTTGTCGAACCTAATCGAAGTTATTCCATTCTGTGACTGTCTATTAGGCGAGCATCTGAATCGTCCAGGGTGCACTTTAAAAGTCGTGAATAAATAATGCAACGGGGGTTTGCTGCCTCGAATGCGGAAAATTTGTGGACTTTCGTGGGCTTGTTGAACGTGAGGGGGGGATCGATAAAAGCTCGTGGACCCGACGGAAATGAATTTGGACGAATCGTTCGGTATGGGAAATATACACGATATATTGCCGGTGTGGGTACTGCACCCATTCATGTATATGAACACAAATTGAAGCTCTATTTTTTTCCCTTTTACTCACCATCCAATTATATTTTTTAAAGAAGAAAAAAATTGTCGCGAAAGCTGTAGCCGGCCATTGAATATTTAGTGGTCGTTCAAGAGCTTCGAAATTTCTAATTGTCGCGATTTTTTTTCTCTTCTCACTCTTTAATTTAACACTCTGTACAATTTTCAAAACAATTAATCCTTGTTTTTATTCAGAAACGGATTTCTTTACTTCACCTCACACTTCTAAACCAATAAAACGGGGGCCCATAATTTTGTTTACGGTCAAGAGCTTTAAAGAATTATTTTATGTGAACAAAGAGATTATCATTCTTGGGTTAGTAGTGTGAGGTAAATTTGAAAAATCTGTTTTTAAAGACAGACGATTAATTGTTTTAAAAATGTTACAAAGCGTCAAATTTATGAGTGAAATAAGTTTTTAAAAATTGGCGAAAATTGGAAATTTCGAAGCTCTTGAGCGACCACTAATTATTCATTGACCGGCTAGAGCTTTCGCGAGGTTCGTTTTAAAATTATAAACCGTAAAATTCATGGGTAAGAAGTGAACGAAAAAAAATCGATTTTTCAATGAAAATTTGAATTTTTGGGAGGCTTGAGCGACCCCTAATTATTTTTTGACCACTCGCAAATTTCACGACTATTTTTTTTTCTTTAAAGAAGATAATTGGATGGTGAGAAAAAGGGGAAAAAATAGAGCTCAAATTTGTGCCACCCTCATGAATATACTGGGATCGAAAAGTGACGTCCAAAAGGAAAATATAGATGCCTCGTGTCGATTCCTATCCGAATTACCTCCCGATGTTCAACGGTCTTTTTAGTTTTCGAGAACAAAGCATTTTCAATTATTTTTTTAGATTTTTCTTGTAGCATAAATTTTCATTTTTTTCGCTTTTTTCGTGTCTTTTCGACTTCGATGTCTTTAAAAAGCAATTGGGAGTAATTTAGACTAGTATAAGTATTCTCCAAACGTTTGGTCAAACTCTAAGTCATTTACATTAGTGCTCAGCTGGTCATTTATTCATTGTTCATCAGTGTACTTCATGACAACACCACGAGTAAAAATCGCGAGCAAAGTATATACACAAAAGAGAAAAATAAATAAATGTTTTTTTCTCGAAAACTGAAGAAAACGTAGAACATACATGGGAATGATTCGGATAGATAGTGTTACGAGGCATCTACATTTTTCTAATGGACAAAACTTTTTAGATCATGCTGTATAATGGAAAAGTTAAACTGGAAGACGTTCGACTTCCAGGTTCGTCTTCGTGGCCAATTGTCCCCATACTCAATATTACGCTAACCTCAATGTCTCATGTCAATCACGTTTACACAAAGTGAACATATTTATATAAAGATAACTCGAAGGATCTTCCCGTCCCTAAAATCAACGATTTGTCAAAAAATTACAGGACCACCGATGAACCAGCCAGATATGCTGATAATCGACAGTAGGCAGGTGTGATGGATTCAAAGGACCCATACATACATGTATACAAGGTGTCCCAGAACTGATGGTAGTCCTTAAAATGGGGGGTTGGGGGTGAAATTCTGACTCGACTGATATAAGTATGTATGGGTCTCAGATCAACCCCTGAATTATTATTAATTTTTAAAGGTGAGCCAATCAGGTGCGCCCGCCTTTAAAAATTAATAATAATTCCGGGATTGATCTGAGACCCATACATACTTATATCAATCGATTCAGAATTTCACCCCCAACCCCCCATTACAGTGACCACCAGCAGTTCTGGAACACCCTGTATACATAACGTGTATGCATAACGACGTTTATGTATATTTATGGGCACATATTAGCAATATATATAGTGCACAGCGACAACGTTTGAACGATCGGAAGCATCGCTGTTACGCCTGTCAAACAGTATACTGTTCTGGTTTGGGCTTTCAAGCGTCGAGACCGGAGGGAGAAAGAGAGCGAGAGCGGGAGAGAGAAAGAGACGAACGCCGGAAATACACGTGCAAAATCGATTTAATCCCACTATGCTCCAATCGGTCGAAATAGATACTCCATAAATCAGGTACGTGTACCTGCTGGTACCTCGGTATCTCGGGACGCCCATCGTATCCATTATCGAAACTCCCCGGCTTACGCCTGCAACTACGTTTTCACTTGTGCGATAAGCCCAACGCAAAAAATGTTAACCAGCAGCCGGCTATGAGTCAGGTCTGCTTGTGAAAAAAAACGTCCCCTGAATCAAGTGTTCAGAGATTCTCAGGTACGTCCGGGTTTGATTGGAAAACAAATGGATTGTGGCTGAGTTATCATCCTGCTGCACGTCGAGGGTATTTGCCAAGTTTAATTGGTTAGTTCGACGTGTTTGTTGAAATAAAAAATCGGAGTCAACGGAAAAATGTATGGAAGTGAAGTCCGAATGGTTATGCCAGATTTACAGTGGATAGGTGGAATTCCAGTAGTTCGAGCATGAGTTTAGTCGGCCATACTAACAAGGAAAGGTTCCGAGGTCGATCTCTCCGATTTCGATTAAATGTAGCATGGCTGTAGAATGGGTAAAAATAGGCGACACGTATTTTTTTACATCTCCGGAACTCGATTTTTAAGGGGTGAAACGCACCCTCGAAAATAGAGGTGTTTTTCGTTTTTCATCGATAACGTTATCATCCTCATGTGCAACGTATAGTACACGAAAAAACTAATATTGTTGCAATTTGAAAATTTTCATATCTCGTACCATTAAAACGTTATCGACGAAAACGAAGAACGCCCCAATTTTCGAGGGTGCGTTTCAACCCTTAAAAATCGGGTTCTGCAGATATAAAAAATTACGTGTAGCCTATTTTGACCCATTCTACAAGCATGCCAAATTTCATCAAGATCGGAGAGATCGACCTCGTAACCTATCCTTGTGAGGGCAAGGACAATTTATCGGATGTACAGTGATAATTGGAATCAATCAGGGATAATCAGGGTTCATAAAACGAAACGTTATTATTAAGGCGTTACCCCCACTTGTAGCGCAAAAAAAGGCCTTTTTCATGAATTTGTTTAAAGAAAACTACAAAACTTTTTTAATCGATCAATATACCATCTTAAAGAACACATCTTGAAGAACTTTCAGTAATTTTTTTATTGAAAAATATTACATTGTTTAGTGGCAAATGGCCGTCAATGAAATAATGTTTTTATATACACGGTTTGCGGTGACCAACATTGCGGCGAAGTGGATCATCTGAAAATAAAATGCGGATGGATTTAGTCAAATATAAGTATAAACTAGTCTTTAATCAAAGGATTTTAAAAAATATTCATTTTTCACAAAATGGCGGACAGTCAAAGTTAATGGTTCGATTTTAACGAAAAAAACGGCCGTTTTTTGGCTATAAAACGGCCATTTTTTTCGAAAAAAAAAATCGAACGATTAAAGACTACATTTTTATGTATTAAATAAGCCTGCAAAATTTCAAGAAGATCGGTTCATTAGTGTTCGAGTAATCTTGGTCACCGACTTCAGAAATGCCATTTTGAGAAAAACGCGTTTAAAGTTTCAATTTCAGTTTACACGAAGAAAATATTTTTTTTGTAAACTTACATAGAGTCATCTATTCCGGGCCGATACAGAAGTTCTTCCGCCGACGATGTCGCTTGCAAAACTGCAATAAAAAAAAATCGATTTTTTCAAAATCGCAAGTGGAGGTAACCCCTTAAATGAAGCACATAGGGATTCTAATGCATATCATGATTTAGCTTCCAAGAAACATCACTTAAGTGTCCTCCTTCGATCTTGTTGAAACTCATACACGTCATAAAGCATTGAAAACTCTTAGACACGTATTTTCTTTACTGGCGGGAAAACGGCCCTAAGGGGGAAAACCACCCTTCAAAGAAAGGCGTGTCACCCCTTAATTTCATTTTTTCCAATACTTCTATAGTGGATTTTTCATCGCTTGACATCAAAAGAATTTTGGTTTTTGTTTCATTCAAATCGATAGACTGCTTGTGGGTGGAACTGCAAAATCACCCCTCGACACTCCTTTCTTCCAGGGGTGGTTTCCCTCCTTGAAACTGTTTTTCTGCCGATAAAAAAAAATACGTGTGTAACGGTTTTTAATGCTTTATCACGTATATGAGTTTAAAAAAATCGAAGGCGGAGACTCAAGTGATGTTCCTTGTTAGAATGCATCGGTCAAAATTTCGTTATCTTTCTGCTGCACGACAAGGAAATCGACTAAGTTCAAGTATTTCTTCTGACACGTTCGGTGAACGAGGCAATGAAGATCAACCCAAAAGTGTATGTTTAACAAGTAAGGTAGGAACAGGGCAACACTTGAATATTGCCTTCCTTCTCTGACGGCTGATTTAATTCATTTTCGAACTACTGAAAGTCCAAATATCAATTGTATTCTCGCGCGATTATTTGGATCTGCTTAATTGAACATAGGCTTTGAGGTTGATCTTGATTTCTTCTTTCAGCGAACATGTCAGGAAAAATAATTAAGCTTGGTCGTTTTCCTTGATTTATTACCGTTCAGTAGTTCAACAATGCGTTTAGTCAGCCGTCATAGGAGCAAGGCAATACTTAAATTCAATATTTAAATGCCTTGCTCCCACGAAGGCTGACTAAACATATACTCGAACTACTGAAAGTCCAAATATCAATTGTGTGATACTTCTCGCACGATTATTCAGATCTGATCCCTTAAACATACACGTCCACGTTGATCTTGATTTTTTTTCCAGGCAACGTGTCAAATGAAGTAAATAAACTTCATTGTTTACCTTGACATTTGAACTTTCAGTAGTTCAAGAATGCGTTTAGTCAGCCGTCACAGAATCAAGGCAATATTTAAATTCAATATATAAATACCTTGCTCCCACGACGGCTGGCAAAACCCAATGTCGAACTACTGAAAGTCCAAATATCAATTGTATAATACTTCTAGCGCGATTATTCGGATCTGATTCGTTGAATATACACTCTCAGTTTGATCTTGTTTTTATCATTCGTACATACACAATCGAGTTCTGTAAAAAAAAGTTAAATACATGAAGCACGAAGGGATTCCATTCTGAATCAGAATCTACTAAAAAATCAGCGATACTATGTCTCTGCTGAACTTCGAGAAAATGACGAAAGTTCAACTATTTCTTTCAATACGTTCGTTAAAAGCAAGAAATCAAGATTCGAGCGTATCCGGCTGACTAAACACACATTCTACCACTGCCAAAATCTACCACTTTCAGTAGTACGAACATGCGTTTAGTAAGCCGTCTTAAGAGCAGGGCTAATTCGACAAATGTATGCAATCCGGTGCGGTGGACCACGTGACGGATTCGTGATACTCCTTCGAAATTGGGTCCTCCGGTCGCCGCTCATTTCGGGGAATTTCGATTGTTACTGCAGCCTCTGGTAGCTCCGAGACTTCGAGAGGGTGAGATGAGCGTTAATACCAACATCCGAGTGTATACGTGAGGAAGATAGTGCACGATCGTAGCTGCGTGTATGTATTGTGAAGCGGGAATACGTCCCATTGGGCACGGGACGTCGACGTCGGTAAGGAGCAATATCTCCGCGTGTCCAGCTTCCGCACTCACGTCCGATAATCAAACTGTACATACGCATACATATATATGTACACGTAGTTTCCTCCCCCCCCTCTCTCTCTGTCTATCTCATTCACGTTTCCTCATCATCCCCCTATTGCGACATCGGGTGCTTCCTCTGTCCGTTCAAATGTACCTCCCTCTCGATCGCGCCACTCCGACGAAGCGCCGGACACCGAAGGGCGACAAAAGGCAATCGGGGCCAATGGGCTAGTGGCGCGTATACTGCCCGTTTGATTGACGTCGAAGGGTGCTGCCGCTGGTGCCGGCGCTGTACCACACACAACCACCCAGCCTCCGCTACCATCCGGGTGTTCGCGATGGTGGCGGTGATTTTGCAACCAGTACTATATTGCCGCCTACTCCTCCTCTCGTGCCACGTCGCGTCGCGCATTGATTGCGCTCATTGTTCACGAACGCAGATATCCGGCCACCTGCACCACCTTTCTCCGACACCCTCGACTCTTCGTGTCTGTCCTATCTCTTCTGCAGATTCTCTCTCTCTCTCTCTCTCTCTCTCTCTCTCTCTCTTTCTCTCTCTCTTTCTCTCTTACTCTCTCTCTCCGAGTACTCCTGCACGCCCTTGCACAGTCGCTCATCAGCCAGCATTCGTTTCTTTTCTTTTTACGCTTCTCCGCCTCCACCCGCCTGCCTGTCTCTTCCTCGCTCCCCCTGCCTCTCTCTCTCTCTCGCTCACTTTTCCGATTTCACTCTTGCCGCATCGCCTTCCAGAGCGTTGGACATTCGCGCTGAGTCAGTGGAATGATTTGTGAAGGAATCTGCCTGCCCGTAAAGTGCACGCCGTGGCACCGACCACCCGCGACGAAGCGCGACCCTTGTGTTGGCTGTGAAAACAAAAGGGTCAGAAAGGGCAATATGAAAATGTACCAGAAAGCAACATACGTGCCAAGAACAATATTTTCGCACATGTTTGAGCGATTGCTTTTTAATATTCGAGAGAATCCAGTGGCAATGTCTTAGCCGAGGGAACAGCTCGACGACTCCATTGCTTTCCGATTCACGATCGATTTTGAGGGAGATTTTGGAGTCAGTCAGAAGTCAGAAGTTAGTTTTTAGGTGAATTTGAATAGATAGTTTGAAAAAAAAACAGGGAGGTTAAACGCATGGACTGTTGTTTCGCACACGTGGCTGGAACTTTCCGGGTTTGTGAAATATCGTTGTCCGGAGCCCTTGAACATCACGGGTGCCACGTATCTCGAATGTCAGGAACGTTGCTGTTTTTTTTTTATTCGAGAAACATTTTCATCTGGGAGAAAGCAGCGCTGGAGGGGGTGAGTGAGCAAAACACGAGAGAGAGAGAGGGGGGGAGATAGAGAGATTCTTTAGACAGAGGATTTTCCATTTTGCTATAGGTGCGGACGAAAATGAGACAGCTCTTGGAAATGGAGTGATTGTCGCGGAACATGAAGGAGGATGGGAACAGACAGGTTCTTACAATCGTCTCAAAGTCCTACAAGTGCGTGAGAGAGAAATATGTGTGGGTGTTTGTGTCTCGGTATAGGGATAAGGCGAAGAGGTCGAGGCCGTGTCTACGATAACAACAACGAGTGAGTACACCCTCCCCGAGGTCTGCTGCCCTGCCAGAGGGAAAACGTGCACGGTGCATAAGCCACGGTCTCATTTTAAAACGGTCTAAAAGCCCACGCCAACTTTTCGAGACAGCAGAGAAAGGGAGAGAGAGAGAGAGAGAGAGAGAGAGAGAGAGAGAGAGAGAGAGAGAGAGAGAGAGAGAGAGAGAGAGAGAGAGAAAGGGGGACATACAAGACGAAGAAGGAAATGAATTTTCAAGAGGGGAAGAAGAGGAAAAAACAACAGAGGTTACATCGCACTCTCGAGTTTGCCTCCCTTTTTCCCCGCTGGGAAGAGTGACTTGCCTCTCGCTTCCCATCCTCGCGTCTATCAACAGACTTGCTTTTTTCGAATATATATATATATATATATATGAATATTTGTATATCTACATTCCGGTCTCCATCGCGCAATCCCCCATCGCCGGCGGGCATCTGCCCACGCTTCTTTGTCTAAACAACCCCCTTGGCTCCGCTCTCTTACTCCCTTCACTCCGCGACCCTTGCCCTCTGACTTTAACCTTCCGCAAGCAGGAAGACAAACTACCCTTCTCTTCACTCGTACACGATTATTTACGAGCTCGTTCTACCGCATACACTCGTGCCGCGAACCCGAGCCGAACATAAAAATGACAAATTCGCCCGGAAAATTAGTCCGAACACGCGCGGCTTCCGGAGGGCAACAGATTCTCCCTCCGCTTGTCAAATTTACCAAATTCTACCCCTGCAACTATGAACCCGGAATTTCGGCGTTCATTGTCCACTGATACATTGATCTTTGAGCGACGTCCACATAGATGACTGTTCCGTGGACTTGCGCACGTTCGGTTTAAGGCGTTACCCCCACTTGTAGCGCAAAAAAAGGCCTTTTTCATGAATTTTTTTAAAGAAAACTACAAAACTTTTTTAATCGATCAATATACCATCTTAAAGAACACATCTTGAAGAACTTTCAGTAATTTTTTTATTGAAAAATATTACATTGTTTAGTGGCAAATGGCCGTCAATGAAATAATGTTTTTATATACACGGTTTGCGGTGACCAACATTGCGGCGAAGTGGATCATCTGAAAACAAAATGCGGATGGATTTAGTCAAATATAAGTATAAACTAGTCTTTAATCGAAGGATTTTAAAAAATATTCATTTTTCACAAAATGGCGGACAGTCAAAGTTAATGGTTCGATTTTAGCGAAAAAAAACGGCCGTTTTTTGGCTATAAAACGGCCATTTTTTCGAACAAAAAAAATCGAACGATTAAAGACTACATTTTTATGTATTAAATAAGCCTGCAAAATTTCAAGAAGATCGGTTCATTAGTGTTCGAGTAATCTTGGTCACCGACTTCAGAAATGCCATTTTGAGAAAAACGCGTTTAAAGTTTCAATTTCAGTTTACACGAAGAAAATATTTTTTTTGTAAACTTACATAGAGTCATCTATTCCGGGCATCAAAAAAAAACTGCACTTCAAATTGCACTTCAAAAAAATGCAATAAAAAAATCGATTTTTTCAAAATCGTAAGTGGGGGTAACCCCTTAAAGAGTTGTGCGTAGTTGTGACATTCGAAAACAGCTAATTTTGGGGATTTTTTTTAGGAAATAGTAATTTTGCTGCAAAAATTAGATATATAAATAAGTATCATCTGAAGAACAGTTTGTAATAATTTTGTGTATGAATATTTAAATATAATCGATTTACAGCCGATGTGTGGGAGGCACCTCTCGAAAACGTCTTTCGCGGTGAGCACACTGCAAAAACAAATGTGTTGTTTTTACACACTTTAGGTGTGTAAATGGCTGTAGACACTTTTTACACGTTTTAACGTGTGTGAAAAATAACGGTGTAAAAATGACACGGTTAGATGCGATCAAACAACTTACTTACGTGTGTTATTTTTTTACACACGTTAAAACATGTAAAAAGTGTCTACAGCCGTTTCCACACTCAAAGTGTGTAAAAACAGCACACTTATTTTTGCAATACTGTATATACATGGGAAGCATCGGAATAATAAATTGAATAACAAAAGCTTTTTATTGTAAGAATATATGCATTTATTGAACTGAACGCAACAGTACTTAAATATTACTCTGTAGTATGTATGAGGGGTGCCACTGTTTTTCTTGTCTTCGCATAGACTAGGTTCTCACACAGCTTCACGATGACGGCAGCTTTTTGCTTATCGGTGATGGCCTCGAAACAAAAATACGTCGCTAAAGATTCAATGCAGCTATCGAGGTTTTGGAAAATAGATTTCAATTTCAGGGTCGTCCACGTGACAAACTCAAAAATCATCTATAAATGAAACAAAAAGTTGAGAGCAAATGTGGTATTCAATTGAGGGGTTAGGCCACTCTAGAGGCCGAAAAAGTAGGCTTTTTGGGGATTTTTTCTCAGAAAAACTACAAAATAAATCGAGATTAGGAAGAAGAGTGTTTATGATACGTATCAGTGACTATACAATATTTTTTTAAGCGATTAATTTCAAAATGGCGGCTGTGCAGCGCTTATCTCAAAACTGCATTTTTTAAGTTGGCCGGAAACATAACTCAGACAATTTTCAACCGATTCACTTGAAATGTTGAATATATCTTGAAAAATACATTGTCTGTGGCAGTACGTAGGATTTTTTTTCTATTGCATTGTTCATTTGTTATTAACAATTATCTGACGATTTTTTAAGCAAATTTTTCACTTTCCAAAAATTATCGTCAGATAATTGTTAATAACAAATGGACTATGCAATATTCAAAAAAAATCCTACGTACTTCTATAGACAATGTATTTTTCAAGATATATTCAACATTGCAAGTCATTCAGTTGAAAATTGTCTATAGTTTCCAGCCAACTTAAAAAATGCAGTTTGAGATAAACTATGCACAGCCGCCATTTTGAAATTAATCGATTGAAAAAAATTATTGTATACAGTGACTGATATGTATGATAAACACCCTTTTTTTGTAATCTCGATTTATTTTGTAGTTTTTCTGAGAAAAAAACTCAAAAAGCCTATTTTTCGGTCTCTGGAGTGGCCTTAACCGGTTAAACAATCGATGTCAAATCAACTAATGAGTTTCACGTGATGCCGTAACCAAGGTGATTTCTAAAACATATGATCAATGACTCGCAATTAACGCATGTGTTTCTTTTTCCCGTGTTATTTTTGCTCGTGTGTTGCTATCAACGTGTGTTGTTTGGCCCAATGTGGGTAAACATGCGTTTTGCATGTTGAATTTACACGAATTATGTGTGTTCGAATAAACGTGTTATTGATGAACGCATTACGTGTTATCAAATGCGTAAGTGTATACAATCTACATGGCAACACGTGTCTAGCCTTATGTTGTGTTACTTCTACATACTTTGAACACACGTCAAACACGCCTAGTTTTTGCAGAATGCCCTTCTGAAGCAAGCTGTCCAATTTCCAAAAATCGAACAGATTTCGTTGCTATATTAGTTTATCCTACTATTAATTGAAGGAATATCCGAAATATCAAATTTAAAAAAATTCCGCGTGTTCAAAGCGTGTTTCACTTTTTGCAAAAAAATGCGAATTTTTTGTTCATCAAATCGAACGTATACATCGACCGAAATCCTTCGACCAAATACTATATTTTTATATCTAGAAAAAGCCATCAAAATTTCGGCAAGCTCAATATAGTAGGTTTTCAGATATTTTGCTCACCGACTTTGAAAACGGACTTTCGAGAAAAAAGCGTTTAAAGTATCGCACGATGCTCCGAGCAGTCCGACGGGTGCCAACATAACAGCCTATCAATCTGTTAATTTTTATCCGATCACCTTGAAATTTTCATGGAACATTTATAAGATGATATATTGTCGAAATATATCATATTTAAAAAAAAGTGATTTTTCGACTTTTACAACTAGGTATAGACCCTTAAAAAACCAACGAAGATGGAAAAAATCGCCGAAATTTCGAAAATGTATGGCAGAGCTTTTTCCCAATTTCCCTGTGCCCTCGTGCACCACATTTGTGTATCAGGAAACAGTGGCTACGGGCAACACACCTGGTACCTCAAAACCTGCAAAACAGCAAACGGAGAGTCTCGAATAAAAGTAAAAGGGATAGGGTCGTAACAGCCCTCAAGGGCACACGAGAAACATTGGGAATGAAAAAATTTCTCATTGGTACCATTCGTGCCATTTCTCATTTTATTCAATTCCCTAATGTACCTCGGTAAACATCGCCGACTCACGCACATAATTTCGTTGGAACAGAGGCCTATGTGCGGCAAAAAAAATACGATACAGCGTCTCGAGGATCACGCGCTGTCAGTATTTCAATCTCTTCGTTTTTTCTCAAGTTTGCCAAGCGTTCGCCACCTTCGTGAGTGAGCCGAAAGATCGAAGTTTTTATTTTATAGTTTGCGAAGGGGTGTTAGACTCTATCGGAAAGCCTCGTACTTTCGAACTTTTGGAGCTTTATAGCTCTGTTAGTGGTTCAAGAAACGATCCCCTGCGGCGAGGAGAGATACTTTATGGAAATCGTGATTGGGTCTGGCAAGACTGCCCATTCGTTTCGTCACTTACTCCCGGATGCACAATCTGTGAGACGACTATGTACATACATGTACATATGAAGCCAGAAGGAGAGGGAGAGAGAGAGAGAGAGAGAGAGAGAGAGAGAGAGAGAGAGAGAGAGAGAGAGAGAGGGAGGGAGGGAGGGAGGGAGGGAGGGAAAGGAACGAAATAAATATACAATCTGAGAGGAGGAGCAGGAAGGAGCAGAAACTTTCTGCAGCAGAATGAAACTTGTGTCGAGCTATAAAATTGGTCGTTCGCCAGTCGTGGCATAGTTTTTGAAATATCTGCCCGGGCAACTATGTACATGGTCTCAACTCCCCCTCCGATATATTGGCAAATTCCATGTGTATATGTATTCAGGTACATATATGTAGATACTGACAATCCTGTCCCATACTACCTTGTCTATCGTCTTCGTGTTTGTACGACTCGACAACTTTCTCAACTTGTTGCCCAACAGGGCACCGGGAGCAACCAGACAAGCGGAAAGACATCGAGGAAGAGAGAGAAAGAGAGAGAGAGAGAGAGAGAGAGAGAGAGAGAGAGAGAGAGAGAGAGAGAGAGAGAGAGAGAGAGAGAGAAAGGGAGAGAGAGCGGAAGTGAAAGAAGTCAAGGGAGAGAGAAAGACCGTTGGTAGATGGTGGACCAGGTTCTAGAAAGCCATGCTCCGGTCTCCGCTCGTACATGCTCTCTGTGCACACATCCACCTATTCTACCTTATAACCGCGTGAACTCTGGGGCAGTATTGTGTCTAGAGATAAAGTTGCTAGCCACCAAGACATCCTTTCGCTCTTTTCCTCTCCGTTATAGTTTTCGAAACATCCCTTCCGGGCGTCTACCCAAGTCTGCAAAATCTCTCTCTCTCTCTCTCTCTCTCTCTCTCTCTCTCTCTCTCTCTCACTCCTCCTTTCTCTTTTCCCTCTTTTCGGTTCGACAAAACACACCAGATCTTCGCCAGGACCAGCCAAGAAAGCTAAACGGTCACTTTCTCAGGACTTGTTGCAGCTGAGAGAGAGAGAGAGAGAGAGAGAGAGAGAGAGAGAGAGAGAGAGAGAGATTAGATTAAATTAGATTGCTTTTATTATGTCTTGGTTATATCTTGAGGCAATAGGAAATTATACAGTATATAATGTAATAATATAACATAGTACAAATTGAATAAGTTGAATCACAATCGAATAAAACATAATAGATGATGGTCCAACCGAAAGATGTTTTTTTTCTTACATATTAGTAATAATAACGTTGGCTAAATACCGAATAAGTAATATTGGTAGAAACACCAAAAAATGGCCCGGTGGAACTACACACAGCAGGAGATTTTTTTTAATGAGAGAGAGAGAGAGAGAGAGAGAGAGAGAGAGAGAGAGAGAGAGAGAACGTTTGTTTATTTCGTACTCTAGAGCTTCAGCTCCCTTAGAGCACCCTGCATAGAAATTCAATATAAACGCTTAAAAACCATATGTTCATATACATTTTTCTACAAACATTAACTTAAAACTATGACTAGTCATATTAACGATAATACTAAGAAGGTAGTTAAAAAACGAGAAAAAAAGGAAATACTAAATTTATACAATAGCACTAATAATAATAATATTAAAGGCTTTGCTCATTCCTATTATAATATAATTCATTCAATATGCCCCGCAGTGCCTCAGCGAGAAGGGAAAGAGAGAGAGAGAGAGAGAGAGAGAGAGAGAGAGAGAGAGAGAGAGAGAGAGAGAGATACAACAAGATCCTTTCAAAAATTGATTTCACTTTGCAGCAATAATGCGAACCTTCTAATGAAGAATTTGCATAAATTGATTGGACAATCAAACGTCCCGCATTCTCGATTGCCATCCCGGCGCGCCCAAAATAATCCCATAATTGAAATACCAAACTCAATGTTCCAGCAACTAATTTTACGAGCGTTTTCGATAAATAGCCAGGACTCGGTTGGAATTCGTAAATGTCCGTCCGTTAAAACACGGGGTGGAAAATCAATACGTGCAGAAGGGAATTTGCACAGGAAACCTTGCGAAATAAAGTCGTTTATGCAGAGGTCAATCCTACGATGGAAGAAAAGTTTCAGGGTAGGGGCACCGAGCCGAGTTTCATTGGCCATTTATGGATCTGGTCCCTTGGAAATGGGGATGATGTGGAAACGTCGAGTTTTTTATAGAATTTTGGCTCGCATGATTCGCACATATCTTGTACATATCTTGAATGTTCTTTCATCCGGAAATTATTCTCGAGATTTACGTCTAGAAGAGAGAGAGAGGGGGGAAGTAGAAAAGGAGCGTTTTGCTCAGACAGCCCATACTCGTGTACATCTTCTCTCGATCTTACTGGCTGATGTGTCGGATACTCATCGTCCTTCTGAAAGTCTATTTTCGAGGGTTGAATCTTGAGACCGAGGGGTGAATATTCAGTGCTCGGGCGTGCTCTCTCTCTCTCTCTCTCTCTCTCTCTCTCTCTCTCTCTCTCTCTCTCTCTCTCTCTCTCTCTCTCTCTCTCTCTCCTCTCTAATCGTATAATTTCGTAGAACGTTTAAGAAGCTCCGCGATTATTATGGAAATTCTGTCTCGGGCTTTCAGAATCTTCGACGATGCGGCAATTGCGCTGGCTGCGAATTTCAGCCCTTCAAAGTGTCCGGCCGAAGAGCTCGGAATATTGAGCGGACCCATCATTTTCCTGGTTAAAAAAAAAACACGTGTCTCACATTTAGCGAAAGTCATGTTTAGGAACAATGCGCTTCTTAAGGGGGAAAATTTATGAATTATGAAAATCAGACATTTTTTATATTTTTGTTTATATTACAATATTTTGGTTTATATTGGAATATTTTGAAATATGAATTATGAAAATCAGAAAAATTATGAAAAAATCTTTCTTTATGAAAAAATTCCTACTTTTCATAATTTTTTTTTTTTCAAGGAAAGATTTCTTCACCATTTTTGAGACTTAGGGCTACTTTGAGACTTATTACTGCTTTTGGCTGTTAGATGGTATTTTTTTAATTTCATCAGAATCGGCGGACTAGTTTTTTTTAGCTAACACGTCAGTTTTGAAAATTCAGTTTAGAAGCCCGTGTCTCACCTCCGTCATTTAAAAAGATTGATAAAAAGAAATACAATGTAACAGCCAAAAGTGTTAATAAATCATGCCCGAAGTCTCAAAAATGGTAAAGAAATCTTTCTTTAAAAAAAATCATGAAAATCAGCCAATTTTTTCCTCGCCCAAAGGAATCCCCCCCCTTAAAATACCCACGCAAAAAAAGCAATCAAAGAAGGTAAAATTCGTATATATTTTTTTTTAATTAAGGAATAAAAATGTAACTTTACGAGAGGATGGACGGTGGATACTCGAAAGAATAAACCACCGTAGCTCCCGTACCCATCAAATTTCAACGAAAAAAAATGCAAACTCCATACCCATACAAAAAATTAATCAACCAATAAAAAAATTCCCGATCGCGGTCATTTTTATCTCGGGAAACGACCAAATTTTGTTTTTTTTTATTTTAAATGCAATTCCACTCTGACACAGTCTCGAGAGTTTTCCCATCACAATAAATCACGCCATTTTTCGACCGGTTCGACCCTCCCGTGTTTCACTTCCCCGGTTATAACCGGACACGAACGATACGAACGAGCCCTCCGGGCACGGGCCGCACACTAACCCAGCGAGATATTTCGCCCATCCTCCTTCCGCAACGATCGTATTGATATGTGCATACATATGGGTACCCATCGGCCTACATACATCTGTAAACGAACGTAACCACGTAACGTATGCACGAGCGCACTGGGAGGATTCATGGGCCAGTACACGTATACCCGCAACGAAAAATAAAACCAACGTGAAATACAACGAAATGTATCGACGTAAATTCGGACGGCATTTCACTGTACGTGTGAGCAAGGCGGACAATCTGGATCACACCAGTTGAAACGCTGCGCCACCCACGTTGTGCGATTAATAATAATTTGCCAATCTCGTCACAACCGGAAGCGATTAGGTGGATCATCAATCGTTATAACCAATTGCAGGGAGGACGGAAGGGGAGGGGCGCGAAGGATGCAGCTATTAGCTCGTGAATGTACTCAACTATTGCATAAGATTAACCAGAAATGTCCATTTTTTTCGGCAAAAGTCTCGTTTCTTCGGGAAAGTAACGATTCAAATTACTCGATTCTGATACGAAATACTAAGTTTATCCTGTTGTAGATTATGCTTTCGGTAATTTGGATCCTTTAGTTAGGATTTCGTTTTATCAATATATAAATTGACTAAGTAATTAAATAAACTATTAATAATTAAAAGACATAATAAATTAAATTAATAATTAGGTAATATTCACAAGTGGGGCTCCAGCCCTAATCGGCTGCAGTATGGAAATATGTTTTTTTATGATGGGGGAGGGGTATTTTTTTTAAGATAAAAAAATATTTCCGTAAAATGTTTGATTTTTGAAATACGTTTGTTTGGGTTGTTTGAGTTGTTTGTGTTTTCTACGTCCCTTTAAAAAAGTTAAAAAAAAGCGTTTGGGGGTTGACATAAGGGTTGAAATTGTCTTCCCCCGACTTAAATATTATAAACAAAGTGGCCTGAAATACATCGACTCGGTGCAAAATTTCTAAACCCCTTTTCTAGCTGGAGCCCCACTTGTAAATATTTACCAATAATTATATAAAGTAATTCATGATAAAATAAACGAGTCAATAGTCAAATAAACGATAATTTCACGATATATTTCGAATGGTAATTCTAAATTTATCGTGATCCCTACGCGGCAAATCTTTTATAAAAAAAGGGTTTAGTTGAACTCTTGAACATTCCGTTCATTTCGCAACGATCCTAAGGCGCTTAAAAAAATAAATCGAGTCGATATTAGTGCAAGCAAGATTATAAAAAATGATTAAAAAATTTCGCTCTATAATACCGTTCTTTTTGCACCGAACCGAGGCGGCTTGGAAAAATCAATTGAGCCGAGATTTGTGCTAGCTGGATTAAAAAAAATAATGAAAAATTTCGGTAAAAAGCATACGGTGTGTATACTTGGATTGATTGTTAATTGGATTAATGGATCGTAGGATTAATTAATTAATTAAAAAATGTGTTCATTATCCAATGATTTTGATATTCCCAGGGCATTCAATCTTTATGTAATATTCCGTAGTCTATTAAATTTTTATGTAATCATACCTTTTGCCTGCGGCTTCGTTCCTGTGCATGTCGGAAATTCGTTTCGAGTGGATGATGGAAATGGATTTCGCATAAACCATTCAGTCAGATTACAATTGAAACTAACGAAGCTGTTTTACATTCAAAACGTACTGAAGAGGTTTTTTTTCACATAAATGCTGAAGGGTACTGCGAGCAGTGGTGATTAAAAAGTAAAATTGTATTCGCCAGGTTCAACTTGACGTAACCAGGTGAAAAAAAGTGCAGGGGAATTTTCAGAGCGCTTATTTTCACATCCAAAATGTTAAGTAAAGCTTCAGCTTCACGCCAACTTTGCTCCAATGAACGAACGTGCAAACATTTAAAAATAATAGATTTCCTTCCAGCAATTAATTCTAAACCGGCCAACGTGATTTCAGACCGGGAAAATGATGATTCTGTTGATTTTTAAGGGGCTATATCTACCAGAGGCTCGAAAAATGGCCTAACGCCGATTTTTTTCTGGTAAACGGTTGGTCAAAAAGAAACGCATTTTTTTAACACAAAGTACTCATATTGAGAGCCCTTTAAAAAATCACTAATAAATACAGGAAAATAACAAAAATATGGCCGCCGGCAGACGACGAAAATGTTTACACGACTTTTGGCGGTGGACTCTCTCCAGCTAAAACGGTCCATCCGAAATCTAAAAACCAAACGAGGTATTCAAGTTAACAATAAATACAAGCCGTTGACGATAGTCGATTTTCAACATTTTTTTTTTAACAACGTGGTGACGAATTGAACCGTGACCATACAATTCTATGAAAAAAATCGTCATTTTTACGTAACTATTAAAAAATGAAGATCGATTTTGAAAAAAATGAGATCGTCAACGACATTTAAATGTTTCTCGTCGTATCTCCGGTAAATTTGGAAATAATCTATCATGTGGTTCTCGAGATATCGTGTCCACCGACTTTCGGGAAAAACGCGTTTAAGGGGTTTTCTCACTTTAGACGCTAAAAAAAGTATATTTTTATGATTTTGTGGATAGGCTTACATTATAGATATTGATATAAAAGTTGTTACACTTAATGAATACATTTTCGAAATGCATTTTTTTTCAAAATTATGTATTTATGTAACTCAAACGAACTTTAACCGCGTTTTTTACGTAACAACGTTTTTCGACGGCTTGTTGATAAAATCTTCGAAACTACCGAACCGATCCTTATGAAATTTTAACCATATATTTTTTACAACTATAGCTATAGCGCATATTAAGGATTCTTTTAAATTTTGACATTTACTATTTTTTTGTTGCCAAAAACGGTGACAAAACACGTTTCTTTTGTTTTTTCGAAAAATGTCAGCCATTTTGTTATTTTTGCATATATAAAAAATCGTATGATATGCGATATAGCCATTAAGATACTGAATCTAAAATCGTTTGATTTTTTTGTTTCGGATGATCCATCTCCAAGATTTCATCAACAGGGCAGACCTACAATTTTTTTGGCTTCTTTGAAATTTTTTTAACTACCATTTTCGTCTATAAATAGGGACTCAAATAAATTGAATTTTTTTAAAAGTATATTTCGAAAGTGTATTTATCAAGTGTAACAACTTTTATATCAATATATATAATATAAACTTATCAAAAAAAATCATGAAAATAGCCTTTTTTAACATCTAAAGTGAGAAGACCCCTTAAAATTTGAAGTATGGTGTTGGAACTGTTAGAATCTGTAGCTCATTCAAGCTTAGGAATATTCCAATGAAATTTTCAGGGAACATAGCGAAAAAGTGATACCATCGGAAAAAATCTTTTTTGGAAAGTGCAATTTTTTCACCCACCTAGGTAAATGTAGCCCAACTCATTGATTCGCCATGACATAATTGATCGATATGTGATCGTTATATGTATCATATGTATCAGCTATAATCATTGGTCGATATCGGATCATCGATTGACCAATTATTCATCGTATGGCAATTGAGTGGTCCGTCACCCAAGTTACCGCCACCTCGCACCACGAGACTTCCGGTTTGAAAGTCTATCGGATACACCGACCTCTGGTCTACCATCCCAACGTATGATTCAAATTCCTTCCGGTGCAGAACGCCCACGAGATACGTCCGCGAGCATGCGAGAGGAAAGGAGGGTCGGAAGAACCGAGAGTACGATGACGTACAGTCCCGTCGGTGCTCTCGTGAAATCAGGTCTCTTCCATTGCCAGAACAGAGAGTGTCATCTCCATAGAAATTTCGCCGCCCTCCAGGCTCTCGTCTCGTTCCTACGACGTCCCTCAGCACTCACCGATGGCAGATTCTTGCTCCAGGGCGCTTTCCCGTCTTCGACGACATTCTCACTCCTCGTCCCCTGCCCGTCCAAGCTTCCGTCCAGAGTGCGCTAGCTTTGACAAGATTTTGACTGCCGCGCGAGCTCGACGGAGACATTAGAAAGAAAGGAGGTAATCGATGACCATGATTTTTCTCGTCCGTTCCACTCTTCAACGTGAGAACGGCCCAGGTAGGAATTGACGATGAAAAAAGGGCTCGCCAAGCTCTGAAACAAGGCTCACATAATTTAATTCAGGCTGAGCACCAGCCTGATTTCAGGCCTAGCTGAACCTCTGAATGATAACGCGGTTTCAGGCTCTTGCACAGAGGCTTGACCAAAGGCTGGTAGAAAAGCCTGTACTAAGCCTGAAACGACGAAACAACAAGGCTCAAAACGAGCCTTAATGAAGCCTTCACGAGCATTTATGACCAGGCTTTTCCCAAACTCTTCCCGAGGCTATATGAGCCCTGTTTTTAGTTTTCTATATTCTACATTGGGGTAAATTTAATAAATTTGTAAAGAATTCATTTGATTTGTTATATATGTTTATTATTTGTTATATTATTTGTTACAAAATATATATAAAAAATATTTTAAAAAACAATACTTTATTTTATTGCGTACTTTTATTTTCGTATATACTTTTTTGTGTACCTCATAAATATCGATAAGAGCATATGTTTAAATGTTCTGAGCTGGCTCCTTCGCTTTCGCTTTTCGTGCCTCCGCACCCGACAAATTTATTGCTAAATTTTTTTTCATAAAAGTACAGAAAAAATATTATTTTAAACTTATTTTATTTTATCACAACCTGAAACAAGTCTGCATCCAGCCTTGATTTTTCAGTCTCAAAATTCACCGGCTGAATAAAGCTTGAAATAACCCGGAGTTTAGGCTAAGCAGCCAGTCTTGGTTCCAGACTGCTCCAAACGATGCAATGAAACCTGGGCCAGGTCTGTCTCACTCAGGCTCGGTGAAACAAGGCTCGCACAAGCTTGTTTCCATCGTCAGCCTTTTAATTTCCTACCTGGGGGGAGATCTCTTTGATCACGAGGGATCGACCCAAGGAACGGTCACTTATTAATGGGTTATGCCTAGTTTTGACAGTCTAAAACAGCTCAATTTTGGGACTTTTTTAAAAGAAAATCGTGATAATAATTTTCTAGAAAAATTAGGTATTTTAAAAAGTATTATCTGAAGAACACTCACACGGAACATCCCTCAGGTGACACCCTTCGATTTTGTTGAAATTTGGATTTGTTATAAAGCACCGAAAAGTAAGGGGTGAAACGAACCCTCGAAAGTAGGGGTGTTTTTCGTTTTTCGTCGATAACGTTATCGTTCTCATCTTCAATGTATAGTGCACAAAAAAATAAATATTATTGCAATTTGAAATTTTTTAATATCTCGTACCGTTAAAACGTTATCGACGGAAAACGAAAAACATCCCCATTTTTGAAGGTGCGTTTGAACCCTTAAAACCGCTTTGCCGCCGATTAAAAAAATACGTATCGCTTACTTTTCGGTGCTTTATAACATATCCAAATTTCAACAAAATCAAGGGTGTCACCTGAAGGATGTTCCTTGTCAGTAAGTTTTTTTTGTAAAAAGATTTAATTATAGTTGATTTATAAGCGATGTCCGAGAAGCACATCTCGAAAACGTCTTTTGCGGTGTGAGCAATGTCTTTCTGAACCAGATTATCTATAAGGTGTCTCAAAATGACCTGACTTTTGATTTATTAATAAAACGTACTATTTGTTTAAAAAATACGAATATTTTTATTTTAATATAAGGTACAAACATAGAGGTTATGTGTGGAACACAATGTGGGATAAATAGCAGCCTCGTCCCTGTTTGCAAACGTTCACTCTTTTGACGAAATGTTTAATAACATTTTGGCATAGATGCGGACTAATTTCATTAATGGTGCGTCCAATTACTTCCTTGAGCTCCGGAATGGTCTGTGCATCGCTGGCATACACTTTTCCTTTCAGAAAAATCCATAAACGAGACCATGAAACTTGGTCTGCAATAACTATACTGTAAGAATGCAGCAAATAACAATTTCCATGCTTTGCTCGATCGTGTAATTCTTCATGACTAAACCTCAATAATTCCTGATGCCAGTTGTCAAAAATTAGTACTCTATGTTCGCCACGAAAAAAAATTACGCGAAATTAAACATATCAGGTTATTTTGAGACACCATTTAAGGGGTCTCAACTTCAGACGCTAAAACGGCTATTTTCACGAATTTTATTGATAGATTTATATTATAGATATTGATATAAAAGTTGTTATACTTAATAAATACACTTTGGAAATCCATTAAAAACATGTTTTTCAATGCATTTATGTAACCAAAACATACTTTAAACGCGTTTTTTTTTCGAAACAACCTTTTTTCGACGGCTTGTTGATAAAATCTTCAAAACTACTGAACCGATCCTTGTGAAATTTCAACCACATCTTCTTCACAACTATAGCTATAGCGCATATAAAGGTTTTTTAAATTTTGATATTTACTATTTTGTTTTGCCAAGAACGGTGAACATTTTTTTTAAATGTCCGCCATTTTGTTATTTTTACACATATCAAAAATCGTATGATATGCGCTATAGCCATTAACAGACTGAAACTAAAACCGTTCGATTTTTTTATTTCGGCTGATTCATCTTCGAGATTTCATCAACAGCGCAGATCTACAATTTTTTTAGGACATTTTTTTAACTACCATTATCGTCTATAAATAGTGACCTGAATAAATCAAAATTTCTTCTTAATGCATTTCGAAAGTGTAACAACTTTTATATCAATATCTATAATATAAACCTATCAAAAAAATTCATGACAATAGCCTTTTTAGCGTCTCAAGTGAGAAGACCCCTTAGCGGAGACTTTGTCGTTGGAGTGCCATATTTCAGGGGTTTACATTTTATTTTTTTTTAAAGGAAACGAGTAAAGCTTTTTGAGTGCGGTTTTTTCTTGCTTTTATTCATGATATACAGAACGTTAAAAAAATTTTTTTTTTGAAAAAAAAAAACCAAAATGGCGGCCGTTGCAGCTCCGCGAAAACAGGTCCTCAAATCGCGGGAGGTACACGGCTGACATCACTGTTGATCTGAACCCCCTCTTTGTTGATCTGAAACACAAATTCAAAGCATATTATCAATCTGTGACCCTTTGGTCATGGAATGACGGATGGGTTTTTCGTTTAGTACAAATTTCGGAAAATGGCGGCGTTTTAAAAAAAATCGAATTTTCGCGTTTTTTTTCGCATAAAAAGATAAATAATAAATGCAAAAATGTATCTATCGACAAAACGATCCGTCATTCCATGAAGACATATTTTCTGAGTATGCTCTCCAAATGTCAGGTCGATATGTTAATTACAGCGGTCAGGAGAATGACAGTCATTTTTAAAAACGTGTTTTCGAGAAAAACGCGTTTCAAGTTTTGTAATGTGTTTACACAAATGTGTTTATAATTACCGCTAATCGGCAATGCCTGGTCCATAGAGGCATCCCTCCTCTTCTTCTAGCTGCTCATGTTGAGCTCAAATTGATTTTTTGAAAATTTCAAGGACAAAGTCTCCCTTAATATGAAAAAATCAAACAGTTTTCATTGGTATATTAGTTTATAGTATGATTAATCGAAGGAATTGCCGAAATATTAAATAAAAGAAAAAGGCGCGTGTTTGAAGTGAGCGGCTTTATTTCGCGACAAAAATTGGCATTTTTCGTTCATCAAATCGAACGTCTACATCGGAAAAAATTCTTGGATAAAATATTATATTATTACATGTAGAAAAAGTAGAAAAAAATTCAGAAAGATCGATGCAGTAGTTTTTCAGATATTTTGCTCACCGACTTTGAAAACGTACTTTCGAGAAAAAAGCGTTTTAAGTTTCGAACAGCGTTTCGAGTGTGTTGACGGGCGTCAACATACAGCCTTTAAATCTGTCAATTTTGATCCGATCACCTTGAAATTCTCAGGGAACATTTATAAGATGATATACTGTCAAAATATATTGGTTTTGAAAAAAGTGATTTTTCGAATTTTACAATTAGGCATAACCCCTTTAATAAGGGGGCGTATGTCCCCACATGAAGATCACGTTCCGGAGATATCAAAGATTACATCTCTGGATCAATCTCGTTGCAGTTATCACACGGAATAACCGAAACGTTCGAGAATCGATTCAGCTGATCTGCCGCTACTGCTTCTCCTCCTCAATTATCAGGAGCAGTGTATTTCTGACAAGGAATACAAGGGCTGTTAGCTTTTTCCAGATATCCTAGCACCAGCGCGTCAAGCATTCCTCGGCTGCTCGATTTCTTATCGGACAACCTGACAGCCGTAGTAGCGTACGAGGGGTTATATATAATACTGGACTCGAAAAAAAATGTGCAACGGCATTGCTAAAATTATCAACCGCGGAGCGAACGATCGATAACACCCCCAGCCCATCGAAAAGAGCCTCAAAGCCCTTCCCTCTTCTCTTGCGCAGAGTATCTAATTGGAATGGCTCCGGGACGAGGCAGACCGTGCAACGATTTATCCCGTAATTTGCACACACGAAATTAGGAAAAGCTCCCTCGTGTGGGTATATAACTATCTTGGAAATAATTCGTGTTTCAATGCACATTCCAACTGATCTGCGAAGATACGTATACGTACGAGTAAAATTGTGTAGGACGGTACTCTGGTGTATTGGAACTGGCAGGCACATGTAATACGATTCTGCATTCGGAAGACCGAACAGTTTGCAATCCATTCGGTTGCCACTCAATTTGCCATATTTTCTTTTCGTGAATATCATTTTTATTCGAAATATAATATACGATGAACAATCGTTTCTACACCGAACCCATACAAACCTCCACACGTCGACCCTCGATCGAATGATATGCAAACTTTGATTGTTTTTTTTTCAGTACAAAAAAAACAAGTAGTTTGCAATCCATTCAGTTGCCAGTGAATTTGCCATATCGTCTTTTTAAAAATATTATTTTTATTCAAAATATAATATACGATGAGCAATCGTTTCTACACCAAACCAAAACAAACGTCCACAAATCACCCCTCGATCGAATGATATGCAAACTTTCATTGTTTTTTTCCAGTATAAAAAAATCGAGTAGTTAGCAGTCGATTCACTTGCTGGTCAATTTGCCATTTCGTCTTTTCAATAATATCATTTTTATTCAAAATATAAGATACGACGAACAATTGTTTCTACACTAAAAGCCAAACCTCCCTAAATCGACCCTCAATGACGTGCAAGCTTTCATTGTTTTTTTCCAGTATAAAAATTTGAGTAGTGTGCAATCCATTGAGTTCCCAGACAATTTGCCATATCGTCTTTTCAAAAAATATTATTTTGGCCAAAATATAATATACGATGAGCAATCCTTTTTATACCAGATCAAGACAAACCTCCACAAATCGACCCTCGATCGAATGATATGCAAACTTCGTTTGTTCTTTCCAGTATAAAAAAACGAGTAGTTGGCAATCGATTCGGTTGGCACTCGAGTTGCCATATCGTCTTTTCAAAAATATTATTCTCGTCCAAAATATAAAATACGATGAACAATCGTTTCTACCTTAAACCCAAACAAACCTCCACAAAAATCGACCCTCGATCCAATGAAGTGCAAGCTTTCATTATTTTTAACAGTATAAAAAACCTGAGTAGTTGGCAATCCATTCAGTTACCAGTCACATTCCCAAATCGTTTTTTCAAAAATATTATTTTTCATATCTGATAAATAATATACGATAAACAATTCTATGTACGCTAAACCTCAACAAACTTCCACAAATCGACCCTCGATCTAATCATTTTCAAACTTTTATTGTTTTTTCCAGTGTACAAAAAGCTTCAGCCTTTTTGTTTAAATCGTCGCACGATTGAAATACACTTGTCACTTTATTTAATGAAGAAGAAGGATTGAGCGTTTATATCGGGAGAGGAAAATTTGCATGGAGTCAATCAGATCCCGAATTGCCATATCGTAGACATGTGGTGCGAACGACTACGACTGCGCTGGGGCAAGTGCTAGGCGTATATACGGTGCTTCTATCATGCCCACTATCCGGTTGACTTTTCGCCCAGCGAAGCTATATCCTCGATATTAAGTTCGTCACGTGCGTTTGACGGCCCCGAAAATCTGTTGAGCTGGACGGTCTTCATTCGAACTCTCAGCGGCTGGTATCTCTTTTTCTAGGCATTGCAAAATTGTTCACAACCCACCATTGTTGTAAAGAATTTATCATGTGAATCAAGAAACGTTTGAGTAGCCTCCATACTTGTCATCGCTCGAAGCTTGTGTATACCGTGTATAATGTTGAAGGGGGAGAGAAACCTTCAGGCGAGGCAAAAATTACTGATTTTCATGATTTTTTTTTGGAAATAGTTCTTCACCATTTTTTAGACATAGGGTATGTTTTATTACTAGTTTTTGGCTGATACACGGAATTTTTTTCTTTTATAATCTTTAAAAATGGCGGATGTATGGCACGATCCTCAAAATGAGTCGCGGGGGATGTTGTCAGACGGCGTGACACGTAGCGTCAGCGGGATTAATCTGATAAAAACCAACCAAGATTTTTCTTTTATTAACACTCATACGTAGAATATGAACCAAGAAAAAGTGAGAACTTTTGAAAATCGATGAAATAGTACGCTTTGAAACAAAAATATTGAATTTCCGAAAAATTGCTCCATTTTGCAATTTAAAAAATATTTTTTGTTATTTAAAAAAAAACATTTAGGGTTATGTTCTAGACAACGAGGTTAGAAAAATTTACACCAAATTTCACCAGTATCGGTCGATTAGTTTTTTAGCTATACGTCACGCCAGTTTTGAAAATGTAGTTTAGAAGACCACGCCATACCTTCGCCATCTTTAACGATTAATAAATTTTGAAATACCTCATAACAGCCAAAAGTAGTAACAAAATATACCCTAAGTCTCAAAACGGTAAAGAAATATTTCTTTAAAAAAAGAGTCTTAAAAGTCAGCAAATTTTCATTTGACGACAGACGAAAATTCTCGTTATCTTTTCATTCCTGAATTTTTATCAGTATCCAGGATATTGTCCCACAGATTTGACGTCTTCAAAAAGCGTCCTAGAATACATTGCGCCGATTCACGTAGCCAAGATCTGACAGAAAAAAATTGTACAACCCAAAACGGTTGAGCGATCTGCACAAGTTTAGAGCCCAAAAAAGGTCCTTTCCCAATATTTTTTTCCGATGAAACTATTGGGCTGGCGATGTCGGAATTTTACATGCAATTAATACCCGATCTTGCCAAGTGCGCATTTTTTTCTCATCGAAAAATATTGTCAAACAACGGAGTTATTGTTATTTAAACAGAGTGCCGCCGTTGCTGCATGACCGATGCAGATGGTTCCAGCCACAAGGCTCATCCCAAATGAAAAAAAAGTACTCCCAGTGCAATAATAAAACTTTCATACGATTGGATACATTTTTTGATTTTTAAAAATTACAAAAATGGCAAGCTGGACAAAAAAATTTGATTTTCGATCGAAAATATTCCTACTTTCCAAAGTCAAGCACCACCACTAGTATCGGGAATGAAACATAATTTGATTCTCGAACGTTCTCCATTATCGAGCTCCGTTTCATCGGGATTCCACATGCAGTTAATACACGATCTTTCCAAGTTTGGGTTTTATTCTCGTTGAAAAACGTTGGTAAACAAAGTTATTATTATTTAAACAGAGTGCCACCGTTGCTGCATGATTGATGCAGGTGGTTCCAGCAACTAGGCTCATCCCAAATGAAAAATTAAAAAATGTACTTTCAGTACAATAACAAAACTTTCGTACGATTGGATACATTTTTGAAATTTATAAAATTACGAGAATGGCAAGCTAGAAAAAAAAGTTTGATTTTCGATCGAAAATATTCCTACTTACCGAAGTCAAGCACCACCACTATCGGGAATCAAGCGTAATTTGATTCTTGAACGTTCTCCATTACCGAGCTCCGTTTCATCGGGATTCCATATGCAGTTAATACACGATCTTTCCAAGTTTGGGTTTTATTCTCGTTGAAAAATGTTGATAGACAGAGTTATTATTATTTAAACAGAGTGCCACCGTCGCTGCATGATTGATGCAGGTGGTTCCAGCAACTAGGCTCATCCCAAATGAAAAATTAAAAAATGTACTTTCAGTACAATAATAAAACTTTTGTACGATTGGATACATTTTTGAAATTTAGAAAATTACGAGAATGGCAAGCTAGAAAAAAAGTTTGATTTTCGATCGAAAATCCTACGAAATCCTATCGGTAATTCCTACTTACCGAAGTCAAGCACCACCACTAGTATCGGGAATCAAGCGTAATTTGATTCTTGAACGTTCTCCATTACCGAGCTCCGTTTCAATAGAGTTTGAAACTTTGCGTGCGAGGTATACAAAAGCTCGTTACTCCAAGTACGAAATAACGAAAGTCCTTTTTGTTTTTGGTTGTTTTCTCGAAAAGGTGCAGCTGCGGTGGTGTCGTCGGCCGGTGGACACGGCTTCGACGCTCATCTACGAGGACCGAGTATAATCGTGGAGCCACCGTCGAGGGTCGAGTTCTCGAACTCGAGCGGCGCCTGGCTCGATTGTACGGCTTCCGGTAGTCCTCCCCCGAATATCGACTGGTCTACCGCCGACGGTCTTCCGGTTGGTGACGTGCCCGGCGTCAGAAGGGTACTCAGAAACGGCACCCTCGTTCTACTTCCGTTTCCACCGCCTGCCTTTCGACAGGACGTCCATAGCGCCGCTTACAGATGCGTCGCTAGCAACTCCGTTGGCAGGGTCCTCAGTCGCGACGTTCAAGTCAGAGCCGGTGAGTGTATTCTCCCGCCGTCCTCCTATCTCACACGTTCATTCAAGAGGAACGGGATAAATGCCAGTCACTCGACGACGTCGCAGTCTTTCTGTAACGCGCGGTTAAAGAGGGTCGCGCTTTTCACCCGTCAATTTTAAGGAATACCAATATATATATTTTTTTGACGTAGATACATTGAATAAGGTTGAGCTTTGAGCTTCGAAGAAACGTCGTATAAGATGTATGGAAGAGTAGCTTTTCGCTCGCGTAGACTTGTGTTGAATGCTCCTTAAGGGTCTATTCTAGTGTGACGGCTCAAAAAATGAGCTATTTTTGAGCATTTTTTTTTTTTTGGAAAACTGTTACATGTATCGGTACAAAATTTTTCTTCGTTTAAAGGTTCACTCTTCTAGGATGGAAAACAATTTTTTTGCATATGAATGTATATTTACTTAAGGCGGTCCTCTAGTTTCTCGGGTCGAAAAAATCGATTTTTTTTCATAAATCACATCTACAACATGTGTAGAAAATGTGTGCCAAAGGATTTTTCGATATTCGAAGTGGTTCACAAGTTACGGCCCTGGAACGGAGCAGGTATACGGAGCAGGTATACTTTCAAACGCGTTTTTCTCGAAACACCATTTTTCGAAACGGTGACCACGATATTTCAGAAACTACTGCACCGATCTTGTTCAAATTTGTACAGCATCTTTAATATGTTATAAGCCAGCGATTGAACTAGGATTATCATGATTGCTTCGATAGTTTTTTTTGTACGAGCGAAAAACTTAAGAAAAAATGAGTAAAAAATAGAATGTAATTTTCAAAAGTGTATAAAAAAGTCAATTTTTGTAATTTAGAATTCACTCTAGTTCAATCGCTAGTCTTAAATATGAAGATTAAAATGCCGTTTGGCTTTTTGATTTTAGATAACCAGAACAGCCGCAATCTTGGTCACCGTCAAGCACCTCTTTTACTTGATGTCTTCCTGTCGGCCACTATAACATTTATTCTATTATATATTTTGACTTCAAAAAATTTGTAAAGCTTATTTAAATGTTAATAAAGATTATGCAAAAACAATGAGATTGATTATTTCGATGCTTTGCCCGTAAAAAATTATTGAAAAAGCCGTAAAAAAACAGCCGAGAAACTAGAGGACCGCGTTAAGGATTTATGATTGTGTAAAGGCATGAAAAAACGTATGTTGCTGGTGTTGGTGATTGGTGCGCTCCAGGTATCTCAAACAAAAAATTCAAAAAGATTAGAGTGTTGTTATCGCCCGAACTAGAATTATTATTTTATATACCAAAATAAAAAAATGGCGGAATTTTTTGCAAAGGTGTCCGAAAAACACTTTTTTCGTCATAATTCGGGTGAAAGTATAAATTAAAATTGACATTTGTTCAATAATACTAGTATGGGCGATAGGCATACACATGCTGAATATGCAGTACAAACTTTAGCCCGATTGGTTAAGGAGGCATACCAGTGTGAACGCTGAAAATTTGGGTGATTTTCGGGAATTTTTTGGAAGAAAAGTACTCAATTAAATGTTTCGGAAAAATACGGATATATTTGGCTATATTTGACCTATATCACATATTTTTTTCATAGAAAAATATTGAGATCCAAGTGACTTATGCGCTGCCTTCGGAGGCGCCAAAAAAAAAGTTCCTCCACTGCTGACATGATTCTGGCCGATTGAGTAGCTGAAACCGAAAAAGGAAAAAATGTCGTTCAACTGGAAGGTATTCCCTGTACAATGACATAGGATTTTCGAAAAATATCAAAATCTAACAAAATGGCGTAGTTATGAGAAAAAAGTCTGTTTTCTTGCCCATAAAATGGTCTTTTTTTTTCAATGCCAAATCGTCAATTTTCATCAAAAATATTTGTAGAGTAAATATATTCAAGTGTACTCAGCTCAAATTTCGAGTCAATCGGATAATTTCTCTTTGAGTTACAAAGTCAGCAAATTTGAAAAATCTAATTTCGAGAAAAACGCGTTTTAAGATTCAACTATCGATTTTTGCAAGTTAAAATGATATCGATATAAATGATATAAATGATAATGATGTTCGTGAAAGTATCAACTGTCGAAAAAGGCAAAAAAAAATCGATTTTCTTAAAGTGTCACACTGGTATACCCCCTTAAGTCGTTTCTCCCAAATCACCAACGCCGGGTGAAAAAACGTCGTTTCGAGAAAAAACGTACGGGTAGCCGTACTGGAGCCGAGCACCGAGCGCTTCTACTTTAAAGGGCTGTACCGCCAAGGAAAGGTTGCGAGTTACTTACAAGGAAGGGTTGCGAGGTCGATCTCTCCGATTTCGATGAAATTTGGCATGCTTGTAGAATGGGTAAAAATAGGCGGCACGTATTTTTTTATATCTGCGGAACGCAATTTTTAAAGGTTGAAACGCACCCTTGAAAATTGGGGTGTTTTTCTTTTTTTGTCGATAACGTTTTAACGGTACGATATATGAAAAAAATTCAAATTGCAACAATGTTCATTTTTTCGTGTACTATACATTGGAGATGAGAACTATACCGTTGTCGACGAAAAACGAAGAACACCCCTATCTTCAGGGGTGCGTTTCACCTCTTAAAAATCGGGTTCCGCGGACAAAAAAAATACGTGTCGCCTATTTTTACCCATTCTGCCAGCATGCCAAATTTCATCGAAATCGGAGAGATCGACCTCGCAACCTTTCCTTTTGAGTAGACAAAGTGAAAATCGACTTTGCCAGCAATTGGATATCAATTCTATACTAGCATAGAGTCGAAAAACGCAAAAAAATCGATTTTTTTTCATCCTGAAATGTTTCATTAAGGAACACGTAGAATTGTGTTGAAGAACATTAACCCTTTGACTGCATACTTCCGCCACGAACCTCTGACTGCATGTGGGGTCGATGTGACCCCAGACGTTTTTCAGATCGTTGTATTTCGGTAAATATGCATTTTTTTGTAGAGACGCATTTTGTAGTTAATGATCCTTATACCCTTGGCCCAAAATATATTTTTTCAAGCAAAACAAAAATTAAGTGCTCACGCATTCGTTCAAAGTGGTGGATGTGTTGAAAAATACGTACTTGCACGAAAAAAAAAACATAATTCTTTTCTTCAAAATATAGAAAAAAGTCCTTTGATTTGAAAAAATCATGACTTGCAATTTTCAATTTTTTTTTCATAAAATTTTAAGGTGATTGTGATATTATAGTTTGAGGGAAAAAACAGCTCCGTAGTGGTAAATAGCTTAAGAAAAAAATAGCTACACATCCGACCCTAGTCTATACTTACAAAGGGTTACCCCAAAGCACCGTTAGAGGCAGGCCAGTCGCCGTGGCCGCCACCAACTTATAGTAATTTTGGCTTAAAGTTGCGCTTGGGGTCATTTTGACCCCGGGTGATCGCGAAGGGTTAACTTTATTGGGCGAAATGTATTATCAAAATATTGATGTTTATATTTATTGGGTAAAAACAAGTGGAAAATATAAATATTTAACCTTATCGTGTGAAAATGATTGTAAAAATATTAATATTTGACTTTATTGAGTAAAATAATTGCAAAAAATTCAAAAAAAGAAATCCTTCACTCATAAATGACCCACGAGAAAAATGACAAATTCGAGAGCGTCTTTTCATAGTGCTTCTTCGTCTCGCATTTTAATTTTGATTTCCAATGGTTCTGTACCTAAAACCCAACTCTTGTTTTCCCCACGTTGTATCGCTCACAATGAATATTTCATCTATCGAATTCATTTTCTTAACGTTTTTTTTCCGCCCTTTCAAATTCATTTTTCCAAATTCTTTTTACTCAACTTGTTATTCACGAGAGACCCATGTGTGCATTATCATACATGCTCGGATGGAAGAGCCGTTCGGACGCACGATAAAGCTCGGCTGTCTCTCTGGCATATCCTGTACGCAATTTGCTCTCGACATTCTTTTCCCGGTTATGAAAAATTTCTCATTTTCGCGTTGCCCGGAACAGGAAGGGGCAGAGAGAGAAGGAAAGAGGGTGGGGGTGGGGGGGGGGGGGGGTAGCGTGAGACACCGAATCCAAAAAAACGACGTCCGTTCGGGTGGCATACGAGAGAGAGCTTGTCCACCCTCGGTGCACGTAGATGCGCGGTGACCATAGAGATATCTAGGGGCGAGCAAACGAAAGAGGGGCGAGGGCATACAGCCGGGTCTCATGGGACTTTGAACTTTATCGGGTCGGCAGCTACAGTGGTGGTCCGTCACGTATAAAGCCACGTATATAGATATACATGTATACCTACATATATCAGAAAGTTATTTTGAGGACCTTGGCCTTCGAAGGCCGACCTCAAAATAGCCAATGTCCTAAAAGTCAACATTACGTAGATAAAACTGGTTTAAAATATAGTTTCTATGTATGTAGGTTATGCGTATAGGCCAAGTTGACGAACACGACCGACTCCATTTTTCTCGTTCTTTTTCGAGCTTAAGGGAGGACACAACTGTGACCGACCCAAAAACGGTCGTTTTTCCGGACGTTTTTTGTCTGCTAGATAATTTACTAAATTTTTATTTTAAAAAAAAGAAAACAATTGCCAACGTCATTGAAGTTTAATAGAGCCTCTCTGTAAAAGAATGCGGTCCAACGGTGGGATCAATCACTTGACTGTGGTTGGTCTGAAAAATAAAAATGAAAAAGTTTTGTAATCTATATAAATGTAGTTCTCGTTGTACGTAGCCTTTTTTCGAAAAAAAATCCCGAAATGGAGTGTGTTTAAAACAAAGTGTAATTAGAAAAGTTTACTGATGTTCGAGAACTTAAAAAAAACTAATAATGGCTGCGTATAACGATGGCTACGGGAAATACGGATTTTTTTTCAAATTGCAAATCGATCAATTATAGCTAGAGTTATGATTCCGGCCAGGTCGAGAAAAGTCTTTTGGAGAAAAACGCGATTGAAAGTTTCAGTATACGTAAATCGTTTAAGTCATTTTTCACATATTCTTGAATATGTATAGTTTAAGGGGAGATATCCACCTAGGAGCCGGAAAAAGGTCATTTTTGTGATTTCTTTCAAGGAAAACTATTTGAAATTTCGGATTGGGGTTTTAATCATCTAAAAGTTTATACATTCAAAAATATGTTTAATTTTCTTTATTCAAAAATATCACAAATATACAAGGATATTGTATGATCCTTGGAGCGTCGTAAAAAAATCCGTGGATACGGTACCCACTGGCGTTTCTTCAAAAATCATCTGAAAAAAAAAACCAAAAAGATTATTAAATTAGATACTATAATCTAGTACTTGTCATAGCCGATTTTGAAAATGTCGATTTATGACAAAATGGCGGACGTTTGAACATAAATAGTGATTTTTGGGCCAGAAATTAGTTATTATTTTACCTATAAAACAAAAACTAAGTAACGGAAAAAAAATCCTATGACAAGTACTAGATAATGGTGTATAGAATAACCACAAAAAACCTCAAAGGAATCGGTTGATTGGTTTTCGAGAAATTTTGGGTACCGTTTTAAAAACCGTGGTTTCGAGAAAAACGCGTTTGAAAATTTGGGAATGAATAAATCATGAAATTTGTCAACTTACATGGAATCATCGATACCAGGCCCATAGTGTAGGTCTTCTACGGTCGACGGAATGTTCACAGCTTCTAAATCTTCGACCTCGACCATCTAGGTGTATATCTCCCCTTAAGCAAATGCAAAAAAATTGATTTCACGATTGTCACAGTGCTGTCCCACCTTGATGAAGAGAGAAGAGGGATGGGAAATTCCTCACCTCGATTTCAATATCTTTTGAGGGGAAATATCAAAGTCGCAAAAATTTGATATACCTTTTAAAAAAGAAACCATCCTCTTATTGAACTTCTCGTAAACACAGTCGTGTACTTTCGACATGACGCGACGTCTCAATTATCAAATCCTCTTCAAATGGACAAACGACCAATCGTACGTAAATCGCAACCAAAAATGTATGTAAATAATTTTTTTTTTTCAAATAAACTTTTATTTAATGTGCTAAAAAGTAGAAAATAATATTTTTACCAAGTCACCTGTATGTGACTATGCATAAAAGCTTGCGGTGCTGGACCTTTAAAATGTTTAATCAATTTGACCAATTCAGTTTCATTAACCGTATTTAATTTGGCACAATAGTAATTAGAGGAATTGTCATCATACGTTTATACTCAGTTTCAGGATTTTTATTTTAAAAATCTAAGGTTGTTTTACAGTAAATTAAACACAGTTGACATGTTAACGCATTTATGTAAATTAAAGATGATATGTCTACATTTTGAGCGCCCCAAGCCTTTATTTATAGTCACATATAGGTGACTTGCTAAAAGAAAAATATTTTCTACTTTTTCGAACATTGAATAAAAGATTGTGTTTAAAAAAAAATTGACATGTAAATTATTTTCTACTTTTTAGTCTTTAATTGATTTGACTAGAGCTCTGAAATTTTTGCAAAGAGGAATTAATCCTTCCAAACGAAACGATGTTATTATTGGTTGATTATCGAGAGAAATCCTGGAGAACATTCATAGGTGGCGTCTATCATAGATGTTGGCTTACCACCCATTGTACCACACCTTTTAACCTATTTTACCCATTGCACTCTTTTAACGATTGAGCGATCCAAGACTACTTAGAGCCAATTCACCTGTTCTCATGCACTTTCCATGTATTGTCACCTTTTAGATGCGTGTTTGCAAAATTTCAGAGCTCTAAGTAGTCGAAAAGTGGGTGAAACATCGATTTTCCGTATTACATCTCACGGAAATTCGTTTTATTTTTTTTTTTCAAGTTAAATCATTCATTGCCACCTCTTGCAATTAGATGCATATTTGCAAAATTTTAGAGTCGGGAAGTGGGTGAAATATCGATTTTCCGTTTTCCATCTCACACCAATTAAGTCAAGTCAAATAAAAGCTCGTAAAAAAAATACCTTCTTCGCAGCCTTCCGAGAGAACGTCGTCTTTACGTCGACTGCGAGTGAAAGAATCGGCCGAAGTGTACGGGGAAGCAAAACTTTAATTACGAATTTTTGTCGATAACGATCAGACTTTCCGGAAATATGTGAATTTCTTTTTTTTTTTCTTTGCGCGTCGTTTCCCGCAACGTGCTTGAACATATACGGCGAGGGGACGGGCAAATCGTAAAATGTACAGGCTAGGGATTTACCCCGGGATTACCTATATATATATATATATATATATATATATATATATATTATATATATATATATATATATATACGTTCTATTCGTTCCGGATTCTCTTGGCTTCGGAGGTTCTCGCGACCTGAGGATATCTA